>JADMLD010001097.1:0-215000 GCA_017589585.1 Phylloscopus whistleri | reverse complement strand
GTCAATAATGATACAGATGCTGAATACTTTGATAAAATTATGAAAGAATAGATACTCAGGGGTCACATGCAAGACAGCTTTCAACTGGTACCTCAATGACAAGTCACAAAACTCTTTTTAAAATTAAGGAGAGTTGATTCTTCTGTAAAATTTCAGGTGGTGTACTGAAAATTTACTCCCTGTTGTAAAAAAAAATGTAAACAAAATAGTCAATAGAAAATATTTCTGCTTAGATTTTGTGGGAAAGATTATTTATGCTCTTGAACATCTAATATTCTGTGGAGGAGAGTGTTTTCAGAGCACAAAGAAAATTGTGCTTTCATTGTTTACAGTATTAAAGAAGCTCAATGTCACCAAAGAAATGAAACTCAGTGGGACAGAGGAATTCTCAACAATAGAAGTTAAAAATATGCACCATTAAAAGTATTTCAGCAGCTGCCTAATGCCTTCAAAGGTTTCCAGCTGAGGCAGGCACCCTACTACACACCTTTGTTGTTTACAGTTTGTCTTTCGTCTGCCCCACAGATGCCATGCAGTCATTCTCAGAGCTGGAGCTGTGTTCAAACCCCACTTGCATCCTGGAAATACATTCAAATTATGGTTTAAATCTATTCTTTAAGCAAATATATCTGCAGTTAGCTAATTCCAGTGTCAAGGGTAAAGGGATACGGAGAGAGCAATCCTCTGCTCTTATCATGTAAGGGGATGGACTTAGGCCTGAACTGATGCTTTTGTAGGTGGAAAACCCAATTCATCACAACATACATCTCTGCAGAGATGTGAAGGTCAGCCAGAGGTGTCTGGAGATAATATTTCCTTTAAAAGAGGAACTGGATGTCCAGCTCATATTGACTCACTGTCAGAGCATCTTAGAATGAGAATGTTTTTTGTTATATAAATATTTAAAGGTGTTACATTTTTTATCACCTCTTCCATACCTTCAGAGGCCTCCTTCTGATATAGGTACTATCACTTACGAGATTTCATAGACAGGAAATCCAGGTAGGCAGGTCAAATGTGGTTTAGTCAAGTTCAAACTTTAAAAAAAAAAACAACCACAAACTTTTAAATGGTCTGGAAAGGGCAAGTGTAGGATCTGAGTGACTAGATTTAAGAAGAGCAGGAGGTTGTCATGAGTGACATTGACAGAGGGATCTCTTTTGGCAGATCACAAGAGAACATCTTGCCATAGCTCTTTGCCACTGTTTACCTCCATGAAAAAAAATCTTTACTATTTTCTAAGAAAAGGGAAGCTTGATTGAACTATACTGAATATACTTTCATTTTAGATAATGGACTCTCAACTACAAAGTCATAGGTAAACAGCCACATTTTTTGAATTATAAAGAATTACAGGAAATGTGAAAAGGCTTCTTACCTTACTCCTCCCAAGGTAATATTTCATTAATTAGGAAATGTGTTACTGTCTATTTCTTATACCATGCAGTTCACAGACAATTGTTAGATAGAACATAACAAGGATTTAACTAATTGACATTAGCTTTCATTACCCTGTAATGTCTCAAATAAGGTAATATGACAGTGAAATAAATTTAGACTAATGTAATATCCAATTAGGATATAATCCAAGGTAGATATTTCACTATTTGAATATTCTTTCCTTCACTGAACTCTCCTGATGAGGTCTGCCTTGCATTTCTCAACAGTATATTAGAGGGACAGTGATATTTCAAGAGAAGAACAGAAAAATTTTACTAGGCAAAATAAAATGCTATGTTTATTTAATTGGACCAGTATGATCAACAGTCCCATGAGACTATGCTCAGATGCATAGACACATAAATACAAAAAAAAAAAATCTCTTTTTTTCATATTTAAGATTCCTCTTCCACAATTATTCCTGTGGAACTACAGTTGCAATAAGATGAACATAACTCAACTGACCTTGATCTTACACTGATTATGTTCAGGCAAAAAACCTCTCCTTAAGTTTAAAGATTCCATCAGTTTCCAGGCCTACATGGACAATGAATATAAATATAGTTCAGATCTACTGGCCTGTCTCAGCTACATTTGTTGGAAATCGAAAACCTCAGAGACACATTTAAAAACTCATTTTTATTATTTCAGCAATTGGTGTGAGGTGTATCTAACTTGAAAGAAAATTAAGTTACACCACCTGGACATCAATAATGACACAGAAAAATTATGCCAGTACATTTTAAAGGAACACATGGCTAAACATATTTAAGCCACTACATATTTGTTTATGTATTGAACACATTAGAAATATGTGTGAAATTCTAAAGTACAGAATTTATTTTACAAAAACCATCCAAGGTACATTTAATTCTATATATTTTGGCACTATATCCAGAGACAAGACTTCTTGAAATTTTTAAGTCAGAATCCTTGAGATTCTATCATACAATCTAGTCTCCTGTTAAAGAATATTATTTTAAAAATCTCTAGTTTTGAAGCAAAGAACCTATTTCCAAAATTCAATATTTTTAATCCAATGGGACAAATGCAAATGTGGTTCCACTATGGTCAATGGACCCAAAGGGAGTTATTCTGAGAGTGGTACAATCTATTTGCCTGTCTTATGCTGGCCCCTGCAGTTAATCTATTTTGTAAAGGCCATACCCAGAATTTTGTTTTGATTTTCTGGCAGTAATACTTTTGATACAGCCAGTAATTAATATGGGGATTTTCCACCAGAATAAAAACTTATTTGAAACTGCAGTACAGCAAAAGGTAGTGGCCCTTAAATTCATAGTACATGGAAAGATTGTCAGTGGAGACCACACCTGAGCTCTGACATCACACAGTTCATTGACCCAGAAGTTGTCTCCTTTATGAAACGACAGGATGCAGAAGAGTAAATTCAAGCGCAACAAAGGTTCAAATGCGTATACTAGAAAAAGCAGGGGTAAAATAAGGAAAGTTTTCAGAAAAAAGTGTGGGGTAACATTGTCACTTAGCACAGTATGTCACTTTCATGATATAGGCTTTCTTTTATTTTCATGCAAGGTTAAATCTTACCTACAAATTTAATTAAGGAACTAAGAGATCTTCTCTTTGAAATGAAAAAAAAAAAAAAAAAAAAGTAGCACAGCAGATATGTCTATAATAAAGACAGTAGTACTTGCATCTACTAATGACTTTTTTGGAAAATTGAGTTTATCAACTAAGGTGCACCTTGACATTTTAGAAAAATATAAGATAATTGATTTGGTCTTAATTCAAAATGTCAGCGGATTTTCTGAACATCTACTCTATTATCTTAGCATTATGCTGCTCCTCTCATACTCTCATTATTTATTTCCTCCAATTCCCTATTTCTGATAATTTTTGAATCCCTGTTTGTGTGTGACTTCCCACTCTTCTTCACATGATCCCTTCTTTTTTCTGCAGTTCTCCACTTATTTTCTGGCTATGATCTTTGCTTCTTAAACCTGTGGGTTTAATCATTCCACTCAGGCATACAAAGGGCAGTGCAGACCCACTGTTGCTCCCAGGGCATGGGGTATGGCTTGGGGAATGTTCTGCTTAAAACTGTTGTGTTCAACTTCCTGCAGCTCAGCATTGAAAATTTAACCTCATCTAACACCGATGGTTGAGAAAAGGCAAGAAAAAGAAAGTGTTCTCAGACTTCTTGTATTTACAAACTGAAGTGTAATAGAAAACTGTTTTACTGATGACATTGTCATAAGTGTTATTAAGTTTTAGCCTTAATGGATCCATTATACTTAAAGAGACACAGAAATTAATTAATAGGACTATTAATGGCACTGTTATTTGCACTATGATATTTTAAGGCAAATAATTTTTCTAGTCATTATCTTATTCTATATTAGAAGAGAATCTGAAAGGAAGCGTAATAACTGAATAACACTCTGCTGTTCACAATTATTTCTTCATTTTAAAAATGTTTATAGTTACATCTTCTTTATAACATGATTATAAAATAATTACAATATTACTGGTGATGCTGCATTCTTTCAGTTCAAAAGTGGTTAATTGTTGCTTATGTAGCCATACTTCACAGTAAATCTTTCAGATTTACCTGTGAGTGATTACTTCTATAGGGATAATTCCTGAGCTATCCAATAGCACTATTTATGTAGGATGCACTTAGGTGATGTCCTGCAGGTAACTAGAAAAAGTAGTGTAAAATTACACCTTCAGAAGAACTTCTGAAAGGTGTGTTTTTTCCCAGTTTTTATTGGTTGGACTAACAAAGATGGTTGGACTAAGGAAAGATGTTTCCCTTAGCTTCCAAATTGATTGTGTTAACAAGGTTTGTTTAATTTTTACTACATTGTGTAGGTCTTTTACAGAAAACTCTTTCTGTGGAGCTAGATTTCCATGTGAAACTTAGGCTTAGCTTCACAATGCCTCTCTTCTTTCTGGGGAAAGAAATGCCCTCAGGAGCAGCACTTGTGTTCTGTGTAAAATGCTGCAAGGTCTTGAGCTGTAGGACGCACTAGGACTCTACTGCTGGAAAGGGAAGTACAAAGTAAGTGACTGGAAAATGCCGAGAAGCAGCTTGTATTTCACCCATCAAATAGAGTTCAACCCAAGCAAAGGGTCACTGTACCCCACCACACACCTGAAAATAACATGCACTTTCCATTGCCATGTAATTCCCACCAGGACAGCTTCCAACCATGATGACTGTGACTGCACCAAATTCTAAATACATCAAGGGAATTGTGAATTTGTCTATGGAGCTATGGTTTTAGGCTATAAAAGGTGTTTCAAGCACAGTTAATACAATTATGGTTTTCCTACCTTTCCAGGTCTTCTGAATAAACAAGTATCTTAAAAATACAGCATGTGGCACCATCCAGATTTTCTGTTAAATTTGCTTTGCTTCCCAGTACAATTGGTTCACGACACAAAAAGGAAGATTGAGACTATGGTGTAAATCTTTTGAGAATATGACAAGATCCAGAAACAGTGGAAGCAGGAAACTGTACCCCAGTGAAATGTAATTTTTCTACTATTTCTTATAGACCACAAGTTTCTTGTTGATCTGACAAGAGCAGGTTCTCTAGAACTGCCTAGGCATCTTTTGTTCAGATGTGATAGCAGTTTTTCTGGCAATCAGATAATTCCTGTTCAAATTTATTTTAGTTTAGCTTTAATTTGTAGCAATAAGAAGTGTTTACTCTGTACATATTGTATGACTAGAAAAATATGGTATGGAAGAGCACACACACAGAGTGATACTAAAAGGTTCAGTACTGGAAACAAATCTCAGTCACTTAAGGACACTCCATGAATGCAATTTGGAAGTGTTCAGGTAAAAAATATGTTTTTAGAGCTAAAAAAAGAGAATAAATAAACAGAATAATTGAAAGATGGTAAAAAGAAAGGACATGTAGATGGACCAAGTTAACAGAATGCATAAAAATCAACCAAAGCAGACAAAAAGCTGAGGACAAATCATGTGAGTCTTGGCAAAGAGGAGAAAGAACCCTCAACCCTAATATCACTTTCCTTCTAATGGTGACCTCAGAATGCTCACCTAACCCCCTCAAATTCTCATGGCTTTATTAAAAAAACCACTTATTCTTGGGATGCAAAGGAACTTTGAAAAGGTGAGTTTATCACAAAAGAAACAGGATTTTTTTTTCTTTAAAATATAACTTTAGTATTAAAGTTTCTATATATCAATTTGGAACAAAAATGGATATTATTATACCCAGAGTAATAAATTTACAATATTAGGTCTGTCTGACTGCTGAGGGAGACTGCTGAAGGATGTTCCAGTGGAACTTTTAGATGTTGTCATTATGGTTAAGGGAATTCCTTCTGGTTTTCACATCACCCATGTTAAGAGAAGAGGGAAAACCATTGGGATCTTCACTTTACCTCATTCTCTATGCTACTACATCTGATGGCATTCAAATACATTTGAATGTTTTAAGAGGTGAAAAATATTGATGAAATGCAGAATTTGAATGAAACTGAAAATGGAAGATGCATATGGTTAGAACCTTGGGAAAAAAAATAAACACAAAAAAATCCCCATAAAAACAAATAAATCTTACATATTGTATTTCTTTGTCATGACAATTAAAGGAATTACTACTTATAATGTAAACTGAAGATGTTTGACTCTCAAAAGGTTAGACTTGTAGCTTGCATGCTTGCAGCACATTCCATCACTACAGGAAACACACTGATTTAAAACTTTATTGTCAGAAAGAATTAGCAATTTAAGAATAATAAAACATAGCTAAATCTTGTATTGGAATGTTGTCCTAGTCATGGTACTCTCAGTGGCAGTATATAGTTTAGTTATATAGAAGATTACAGCTTCTGAAAACCTTATAACTCTTCTGCCTCAAGTGCATAACTAAAATCAAGAAGGGGAGAAAACAGATGCTATAAAGCACAACCGTTATGCATCTGCACCAGAAAACTCTGCCAAGCATGAAAGGACAACTTGGTATCCCACAGACCATGGTGCATGGGCATTGGGCTCTGCAGGCAATGCTTTTGTGATTGGAACAGGATATCTTGTATGGACACAGGACTCTTTTGCCACCTGCCTCTCGTCTGTTGCTATTCTCATCTCTGGTTTAGATGAGTCTATACTGGAAAAAGTACATGTTGGAAAAGGTGCTTATAGTTCACCGAAAATTATATGTGGCAGTATCTGAAAGTGCCTTCTGGAGACTAAAGATAGTGCATACATTAAGAAGTAAATTTTTTAAAATGTACTTCTTATCCATCTGGAGTTAAAATATTTACAAGATGCATCACTGAGCTTCTATTGTTTTTGAAATTTTTTTTTAAGAAATAAGGAGGCTTTAAATGGATAGATAAAGAAATAGGTTGAGACTTAAAAAGATGTTCAGTGTCCTTGATACGAAAATAGGTATCTAGTGGTGTTTTTAAAGGCCTTTATGTTGTGGCCTTTTCTATATAATCTTCCTACTTCAGATTTCAGAGAAGTAAATACTATTTTAAAAAGTGAATTAAGGCAAGTGTGCAATCTTACGGACACGATTCTAATGCAAGATCAAATGGGAATTGTTACTATATAGTAGGCAGTTCATATTATTTCTTGGTAATCCTATTTCATAGTTTAAAATGTTAAAATGTTCATTATGATAATAAGATGAAAATTATGACAGAATTTGAAGACTGCAGAAGAATTACAGAAGGCATTACAGAATGGTCAACAATTGGTAGAATGGCAATTGGCAAGCACTTGAAGAAGAAATCATTTGTAAAGGTTATCCTAATATCTCTATTTTGACAGTTCCACACATATTACTATAACTCACTCCTATAATGATATTTAGTTCTGAAATAGGTATGCAGCAGCAAACAGAGTCACAGAAAAAGAAATCTTGACTGAGTAATATTTAGTCATTCTGTTTGGAATAATTGCTAAACCTGAATGTTACTAACAGTAGGGATGTAGAGGTTCTGGTTCCAATTTGTAGAAAAGAGATTGTTCTGAATAAAAAAAACACCAGAAAAATACATCACTTTAAAGATCCTGTGTGCTGGGCAAGAACTTCTGATATGGAGGTCTCTATGAAAACAAAGTCAAGATCTAAAGTAAAACAGTGAGAGAAAATATTTAATGGCCCTTTTGTGTTCAAACTATGGCTATGTTTTGGAGCATCAAAGAAAATGCCTTTATAATACATGTTAATGACTAATCCTCTGCAGTGCCTCTTTCTTCCCCACATTTTTCCTTATGTTACCATATCAACTGTAGGTGGTTCTCAGACCCTTGGAAACAGTATCTTTTGTTCAAACTCTGAACAAGAGTTAGAATTTAGAATCTCAAGCACTGATGTACTCATGCATCAACCAATATAAACTAAAATTCATAAATATGTGACTCTTAGAGGAGTCTCAAAAATTTATCTTGTCATGGTAGAGATACCTGGCAATACTAAGCATACTATCCTTTCAATTATTTTTCCCTACAAACAGCAAAGGAAAATACAACTTTCAAGTTACTTTAAGGTCAAAATTCCACTATAAAACAAGCTCATTCTTTATCTTGTAATAAGCTCAGTTGGACCACTTGATGTAGACCAAATGGTCAAAATTAAATCTTTATGAATCTCTTTGACATTCATGCAGACCTTCTCAGCCTAGCTTTTAGCTGTTGCATTAATTTCCTTTTTTAAGCACAAATACTATGCAATATGCATTTTGTTTTGAGGTATTTACCTGTTATTCACAGCATTTACTAGATACCTGCCATGGTTTCCAAAACAGTGTCCTGATTTAACAACATGCATTATACTTTTCAAACAGTTTCACTTAGTGTGTGAATATAGTTCACTGTTTTGGTGACCAAAATGAAAAATAAATATATTATGAAATGCTAAGTGAATTATAAGTCTGTATTTACCACCTGTTACTTCCCTATGTGGGGTTCTAACATCAGACAGTTGATATTTCTGTCATGAGACATCGTTTTGTCCCTCCAAAGTGCAGACAACTCTACATCATATGCCCGAAAAAAATTATCCACCCAAACTAATGACAAACTATCATACACAGAATTGCCATAAGACCATGAGAATGGTATTTCCCTGAAAAAAAATCTTTGTTCTGTCTACCACTGTCTTTTTCTTTCAACGCTGTGTATTTCCTACTGCTGATGCATTTCTGCTCATTTGGCACTTACCATATTGTTCACACTTCATGTGAGAGTTTTACCCTTTCCAAATCTGACTGGACTTTGCTGACACTGTTGAATAATGATTAGTCTCAAGAGCGTTATCAACTACAGATGTGATTAAAATTCTCTAATCCCACACAGCAGCTAGCAAAGCTTTCTCAGAGTCTGAGCATTTCTCATCATTCACTCATTAAGGTTTTTACTTCTACGAGCTGTAACTCATTTCTTATTCCTGTGACTGCTTTTGCACTCAGTATTATGAGCTTGGACATTTTGCACACAGAAAAATTCTCCCTTTATGCCAAAAAGGTTAAACAAGAATTACATAACTTAATTTTCACTTCAGAGCTTTTGATCTGTTAAAAACATATTTCCCTTCTTCTGCTCCCCCTTTTCCTTTTCCTTTTCCTTTTCCTTTTCCTTTTCCTTTTCCTTTTCCTTTTCCTTTTCCTTTTCCTTTTCCTTTTCCTTTTCCTTTTCCTTTTCCTTTTCCTTTTCCTTTTCCTTTTCCTTCTCCTTCTCCTTCTCCTTCTCCTTCTCCTTCTCCTTCTCCTTCTCCTTCTCCTTCTCCTTCCCCTTCCCTTTTCCCTTTCCCCTTTTCCCTTTTCCCTTTTCCCTTTCCCCCTTCCCTTTTCCTTTCTTTTTTCATTGCTTTCTTTCCCTCCCCTTTCTCTTTTCTTCCTCTCTGTTACTAAAATTGTGTAGCTGATCTTTAATCATAGGTGATTTGAACCACTCATCCTAACTCATGTTCTTCTTGGCAAATACTGAGCAATACTTAAAAAAAATACTCACTGTTTTGGCCTTTTTTTCTTTTCATTGTGCAGTGACATTTCTTGGGCAATTTTGTAAACTGTGGGTTAAAATTAAAAGGATGGGAGTAAGGGTGAAATATCTATTCTCTGTTCTGAAATATCATTTTTTCTATCACTCAGATGCCAGATACTTGGGATTGTCTCTGCATCTTTTCAAGAAATCTTGGCTCTGTATCTTTTATTGTTCTGACTTAGAACAGAAAAAGATTTAATTGGGGGAAAAGAAGACCTTAGTTAGGTGAAAATTTCTAGTGGATTCCACATTATTTACAAATTCTAAACTGCAACAAAGTGTTTTTGCAGCGTTATAATTGCAAAAGCAAACCAACAAAAGTAATTTGCCTACACATCATAGGTTTCAATGAACAGGGAGTAGTTTCAGTGGATTAACATCTGGTAGAACATAAATATTTGTAAAGAAGAAAAAGGATCTATTTAAGTTTTTCCAAAATGATACAAAGCCGGTCATCCAATGATTTGCCATAAAATGCCTGTTTAGAAACTATTGGAGTCTCTATTGGATTTATCATCACTAAAAAATTGTACAGCTGAAATAATAATGTGATACATGGCACCTACATTATTAAGATCCAGCATCAAAATTCTATCTTTTGCTTCCATTATCACCTTTTAAACTAGAAAAGGATTCTCTGAATTTGTCCCATTAACTCATAAACAGTTTTCCTAATCAGCTTTTCAGAATCCTAATCAATAAACAGAGATGGTTGAAGAGCTTGTCATTTTCTCAGTGGACGCTATGTCACCATCTTAATTTCCTTTTCTGGCCATGCTAGTCAAATGCTGAGGCCTGAAGACAAGAAGTTCTCTCCACAAACAAACAAACAATCCGCCAAATCCCAAGCTAAATCAATCCTAAATTTCTTCAAATCATTTAGTAAAGCTGAAATCGCATCATTTTTCATAAGCCATGAAATGTAGTGCCAGTTTGGTAGAAAGTAGTAGTGATCTGCAAACAAAATGGTTGTTTACAGAAATCTGAGCTGACCATATGATATACAATACCTTATTTAAAAATTGTATTTATCTCATTATTAACACCACAGCCTAAATTAATGGGCTCACCCCCTTTTATATTTTCTTCTTTAGGAGCTCTGTGTAAGAATACAAAACCTCCATTCCCAGTGAGGGAATGAGCTGTCAGGTTGCTCCTGATATTTTTCTCCCTTTCTCCTCGATGGTCTACTAACAGGCCTTCACAGCATGTTTTCCCTGCATCCCTTATGCAAAGCAAATGGCAACTCATGACTTCAGTGAGACTCTGCATTCAAGTATCATCCAGGGCTGTATTCAGTTTAGCAAAACACGTATGTAAGACTGACTCTTTCAATATGTCACAAGTGCATGCAACAGCATGGGAATCAAGGGTCAGTTTTTACTGACATATGGTATCAAAAGAAGGCATTAGGCTAACAAATACAGTGTGTAGACCCTGTCTTAAATCTTTCAATTGTTTTGGGGGTGTGAAGCGGAAATCCAAACACAAAATATTTCCCCTGTATCTTGATAAATAAATCACTCATTCACCAGATATGTGGGGGCTGTGTATGTAAGATGGATGACCTTAAAACCTTCATTTCTTTCCTGACAATCCTCAGCAAAACTAGAAGTGATTCACCAACTGGATAAGCTACTCTTCATCAAATGAATCATTCTAAAAGGACTGAGCTTTGAGGAAGAAGAAATTTTTCTTGTCTATAATTTTTGAACAGGAAAGTTATAAAGCACCTCTGCTGTGGAATTGCCTGTATGTTCCATCAATGATTCCAGGTGGACATCTACACTACTACATTTCCTGAGAATGAATTAGGGTTAAGATATTTCTGATTATGAAGTGTACAAACCAGACACACTTCTGAATTTAGTTAGCTACTATTTAATGACCTGTGATTAAGACAGTCAAATATGTTGAAGAGCTGGATAAGAGAGACTGGAATAGCATAGAGAAAGACAAGGATTTTGAGAAGCAGTATCCTCAGAAAAAACAGATTGGATTTCAAGAAGGCAAATGGTAAGGTCTTATGCTATGGACTGAAAGAAAGGGGATGGACAGTGTTAAGACAGACCAGATATTTGGGCAAAAGATAATGTTGTCAAAATGACCAATGGAAAAGTGTCCATGAAAGTATTTACGATGAATATAAGGGGGTTTCAGCCCTCAGAAAAACATGTTAGAGCAGCTTTCCAGTAGGAATAGTGTGGGTGAAAAAACAAGCTAATTTCAAACTTGATCATTTTGGGAAATGGATTATTATACCCAGGCTGCCAGCACTAGCAGCAGGTGGAACAGAAGAACCAAATGTTTCCTTTCAATTTATGCGCCACAGAGTAAATCTGGCTCAAACAACTGGCATTTTTATTTAGCAAAGTGAATGAAAGGAAACCTAGCTCCTAAGAGGGACTTGGAATTAAAACAGTTTTGTGATGTAAGACCAGACAAAGACACAGAAGGTTTTTAACAATATCATCTAGGAAAGAAATGTCACAGACATTTAAGCAGGTTTCATCTAGCTCAACTTAGAAGTCTTAAATTTATGCTCTTGAATCTGTTTCAGGTGACTTTTTGACCAAGGGAGAGAAAGTGCTAGAAACTGATTTATGGGATATATCTTAAGAGTCCATCTTAACACAAATTTCAATTTTAGGCACCAGCTTATCATTGTCACAATTTTATTTAGAAGCTATCTTTTTTCTCTTTATAGACAAACATATCATTTAAGGTGAATTTTATTGATCTCACAAAAATTTCTTTATGAGGGAAAAAATAGGTAAAATTTCTCTTATGAAATATAAATTAATATGCAATAAAAGTACCTACAAACCCCAGATTTGCCATTATAGCAATCAAAATCATGATTTAAAGAACAAAAACAAACAAAAACCCCCCTTATGATTGTTTTATTAATAAGGAAGAAACCATATATTCTCATGCTGATTTGACATTGGTAAAATAATTTTCTCAAAAATAAATGCAAATGAGAAAAAATTAAAGTACAGAAAGGTGTGAAATGGTTGTTCCGATACCCTTGAGTATGGTGGTACCTCTGTTATATCAGATTAAGAATGCATTAATTTATAAATGGGCAGAGTACTTCACTGAATAGTCATGTCAGATTATAAACTTGTGAACTGGTGATGAAGTAATTTAAATACATGGCTTTTCTCTTTGCTTCAGTGACAGAATCCAGTTAACAGCACCAAATACACAGCCAGTGCTTAATGCATTGATAAAAAACGCCTTTAAAATTCAAAAGATCCATTTACCTTAATATGAGCTCTGTACTTAGTAAAAGCACAACTTAACACAGAAAATAAGAAATCATCCTGGTATTTCTTCTTTTTGAAGACTTTCTTCATCAAGTAGATGTGAATTTCAACTGAAGAAAATGAGGGAAGGAAGGAAGGAAGGAAGGAAGGAAGGAAGGAAGGAAGGAAGGAAGGAAGGAAGGAAGGAAGGAAGGAAGGTAGACTAGATAGGATTCTCAGAGAAAAATATTAGCTGACTGCAAGAAAACTAAATTCCTGATAGTGTCTGCAGTATGCCAGCCTTAACACACTGTATTTTTTTTCCCAGTCATCCTGTTTATGGTAGCAAAAGTAACTTGCTAAATTAGCCAGATGATCAAGATAAGCTAGTGGCTATTGATCAGGCATGTGGCAAATTAAAGTCTTAGGTAGCTTTACCTTCACTGGCAAGTCACAAAGTTATTCACACAGGTAGCTCAGTTGAATTAATTGGGATTCTTCATGTGGATCACATTTGAAAGTGAAGAATTTTCTTATCTGAGGTAGATTTTTTTTACCTAAAGGGTATTCATGCTCTGCTCTACCCTCTGTAGCAGGCACCATGTCTTGGGAGAAGGAGAAAAGAAGATGCATCTTTCTTGCAGAATTCTACAGGCAGAATAATCAACTTGAACTACTTGGGCTCATCTCATGTTTGGCTTTCACTTGTGGATGCCCATCCTGAGAGTAAATAAGAGGCCTTTTTGAGTCACAGCACCTTGAGATCCCTGCATACAACTGGCTGAGGGTCTCCAGTCCATGCTGTAGCCTGTTACAACAATATTCTTGGAATTTGCTGCTGATCCAAAGTGTGTTTTGCTTTTGAGGACTCATGGCATCCTTTTGCTCTGGTATTTGCAGTATTATTTATTATTATTTATTTATCAATATTTAACTGTTTGTTATTTATCTGGTCTTCGTATTGTCTCCTTTTCAAACCAGGAAGGTGCTCAGGTTTATTCCTGATGTTGTTTGTATGTGGTGTTTACGTAACTATTCAAATTTCAGAGAAGAGTCTGGATCCTGCCCATACCAAACAAACTCAGACTTTGTACTTTCCTTATTAGAGGGATTAGTCCCTTAACTCAGGGATTTCTACTGGAAGTCTTTCCACCAGGCTGAGCCCCACATTCCTCTGACATCAACAGGAAATCTGCAACCCAGTCTCCTCCAGTATTATATTGGGTGTTTTACTTGATGAATTGCATGTTTTTTACAAGCCTCAAAACTTAATTAATATTTGGAGTGCTGGTATTCTAGGAACATATATTAACTAGATTTTTCTTTTTTCTTGTATTGATACCTAGGAAGATTTCAACATGCAGGTTCCAGTAATACTAATAGGAGGTCCATTTCTTAATCCTTAGATCTTTGGTGGGAGAATAAAGCACTAAGAGAGCAAAAGGCACTATACGGCATTAGAGGAAGCTAACTGATTCTAAATGAAAATTCAAGTGGCACAGGACAGGCTTTCTGATAACATTTGCTTGCCTAGAACCTTCTCAATCCTGGATTTTAATAGCCATCACTAAAATAATAAAGGGAGTAAGTAGTAGGAATTAAATAATGGCCTGTTCTTAACCTTGAGATAAACATTTTAAATACCACAAATAACTAAAAATAATGCCATTCCTAATGCAGACAGTAAAAAAGCATATACTTTTCAGTGTTATATCAGCTAAGGCTCCCAGGAAGAGCTCTTATCACAAAGAAAAAAAGCTGGAGACCTGGCTAATCTCACAGCTGCCCATATTTCTAAATTAGACTTGCTAATTATAGTTCAGCTCTCTTATAGTCAGTTCAGTTATATTTTGTATAAGCAAATGGCTGAGGGCAAAATAGTAGTAGCAGAGATACAGTACCAAGTTTTTGAGATAACACAGCAACACCTTGATACATTGACTGACACAGACTGTTTTAAAAATAATAAGACCAAATAGATGGGTTTATCTTCTTTGGCACATCTCTGATTATGCCTGCTGTTCTTCTTGTTAGTACTGATTGTTTAATCTGTTATAAATATTTATTTTACTCTTCAAATGGAATAGCTTTATGAGAAATTTACTGGACATTTATTTCATTTTACTAACTAAAAAAGTCCATTTAGAAATAGAGCTCTTGGTGAGATTGTGTTTGCTAAGGACGTGTTGGTCTAGACTTGGTCCTGAGGCACTATTTGAATTCAGTGGTGTTACAAAGGCATAACTGAGGTTTGAATGTAGTCCTGCATATCATCAAGAACATGAGATCCCACTGTTAAAAATACAATTGTGAAAGCTAACAATAAATAAAAAACACCATTTTTTTCATGTTGCCAATAGCTGGAATAGATACACCAATTTCATCTCCCTGTAGGCAAATAGAAAAGCACCATCTCAGAGGGGCTGCCTCATGCTCCACAGCTGACTGGGTCCCTGGATCCTGACAGAAATTAATATAGACTCTGTGATGGTTTCAATTACTTACTATATTTCGTGGGACTGGGAGAACATAAAGAGCAAAACAGGCTTATCTTCAAATTACAAAGATAGTTTATTTACACACACTGAAAGGATAAAAACAGGAAGAAAAAAACCCAGCAAATGAAACCTCCAAAACATCCTTCCCTCCCTCTCCAAGTTTTCACTTTTCTACACTCAACATAAAAAGACATAACCTGCAATCTCAGTCAGTTTTAAGATTATTAAGATTTTAAGATTATTTTTAAGATAATCTTTCATCAATTCTTCAGGAAAGGAGTCTCTCTTGGTTCCAATAGAAACCTCATCTGCAGGGACCTTAAAAAAAAGAACTTGCAAATCAATGAAATCCCACCCATTTCACAGCTTTCTCAACACAGAAAACATGGGCCGTGTACTCAACACACTGCAAACTGGGGTGTCGCCTTCTAAAGGTGTCTCAGTTCAGGGGCAAAGGATTTTCCCATCTCAAGGAACAGAGCTATCTCTTCACTTCTTCACTACACACAGAAGGCCCCCATCTCTCTGTTCCAGCATCTCATCAAATCAATTTTACTCAGTCCATCACACAATACCTTTGCTCAAAAATCTACACATAAAACAATCACCTGCCCAAACTGCATATTTTTTCTATGGTTTAAAGGAATAGTTTAGTTCAGTCTCCATGTTACCAGAAAAGTTCAGCCAGAATTTTAGCCACACTTCTTCCTCTGCCTTAAAGTTTTTTTTCACTCTCTCTTCACTGACCTTAGCTCCATGCTGTGTCTCCTTATGGTTCAATCACTATATCTGTCCTCACTCCAGGGAAAGGCCAGTGCTCAGAATTCATTTGCTGGCAAGAAAGAGTTAAACTTGTCAGGCTTGCAAGGCTGCTCACGTAATCCACGGCGGGAGCTGCAAATATCTGAAAGCCACGTTGGTAGAATAGTGATGGAGGGGCTGCTAAATTTGCTTTCTTTTCCACCCCTCGGTTAAAACTGCTCAGAGCTGTTCCCTGAAGCCTGAAGGGGGGGAGTGGGGGGGGAACATTCTGCAGCCGCCGGGGCTTCTCTTCCCCTCCCCCTCTGCTGCTGTTCCCAGGGCCATGCCTGGGGAAAGGGTGGTGGGGGAGTACAGGAAGCAGCAGTGGAACATTCCTCGGTCTCGGCTGGTGACAGGGGTGGCTGCCGGCTGCCGAGTCTTCTCTTCCCCTCCCCCGCTGCTGCTGTTTCCAGGGCCCAGGCATGGCCGGGCCGCTCTCCCAGAGGCCCGGCCAGGCCCGGCCGCCCAAAGGCAGCGGTGCCTGCCCTGCCTGGCCTTGCCTAGCAGGTGTTACCTCAGTCCCTCACCCAGAAGAAAGAGAGAGAATTTCACCCTTTCTCAGTTTATATGTGTATTACCCAAAAGTCGTATTCTACTTTTCAGTGGTCAAACTACCTGCCAATTAAAAACCTGACTCTTGATTGGACTGTCCTTTCTAACAAAATCTAAACTATGTTAATCCATGACAGACTCTCTCACCTTAACTCTGTAGTTTCTTATGGGTACTTCCAGCATTCCACAGGTAAAAATGCTAAGCACATAATTATTGATGAGTTTCTGTTTCTCCATTAGTCTGCATTTGCTTTCTTCATACTTTATCCCTAATGTGATTTTGATGAGAAAACTCTTACACAGCCTACACCTGGTATGTTACTAGCCTGCAACCACGTGATATATGGGTTTCATGCTGCTTCATGGTGCTCTCTGCCTTAAACAGGGCTAAAAAGGACACATTTGGGTCCCAGTGTTTTATCACATACCTATGTACTATTCTGTGCCACAGCAGTATTAATGACTGTAGGAAAATATATGGGAACATAAACGTCCGTTCTTTTCTCCCTTCCCATTTTATTTATTTTGTGCCTATGTGATGCTGGCCAAGAAAAGAGATAGGAGACATTGAGAATAGGCTCTCATGGAGCAGCTGAAGTGGGGTTGTGAGTATAATAACACACAAATCTAGACAGGCTCTGTCTATATGCTGGCACTAAAATTAAAATTGAAAATGTTTCTGTATTGCCACATTTCCTATAGCCTGATGTTAAACCTGGAGTTTCAGTTGATAGCTGCAAGGTACTACAGATGTTAGGGTTTTCTGTTGTACTTAAGGAAGCCCAAGTGAGTTATCTTCATTAACTCTCAAATTCATATGGCATAATGTTCTTTGTCACCATTTCTCATGAGAGAAGATATCACAGCTGTCTGTAGGAAGGATGAGTGTATTGTAGCCCTTTGCTAACACACTTAAACAAAGTTCAGAATACAGTTGCCACAAATCAGAAATAAAAATAAAATTAAAAGAATGCATTCACAACAGTCTCATTCTGAGTGACATTATTTGGGGTTTATCCCTATTGCAGTCTTCTTGCTTTTCAGATTCCTTAGCATTGCAAAGCAGAAAGGCTGCTTTTGTGTCCACATCAAAACTATTATCCCAATAACCACTAATTAGCACCTTTGGGCTCAATCATGTTCCTACTACAATCAATGCCAAAAATATAGAATAAGGGCTTTTGTCAGTAGCTTCAGAGAGGTCAAAGGGAGTCTGATTTCTCTTCCTATATCTGTCTGGAGTCTTCACTGTATGTATTGCTGACTTCCTTTCACATTGCCAACAGCAGCAGAGCTGAGGTCGCTAGAGGTTGAAACCTTACTGACATTTAAAGACAAGGAGTTAACATTCTCAAATATGCTAATGCATTTGGAATGTCAGCTCTGCTGCCTTTCAAGCAGCTCAGTCTTCTATATGCCAGATTATTACAAAGACACTTTACGTTGCCCAGGTTCCCAAGTCAGGAGCAATAGCTTGTACAACTCAACCACTCATACTGAAATAGGGTTAGGGGTTAGGGGTTAGGGTTGGGTTAGGGTTAGGGTTAGGTTTAGGCTTAGGCTTAGGCTTAGGCTTAGGGTAAGGGTTAGGGTTAGGCTTAGGGTAAGGGTTAGGGTTAGGCTTTGGGTTAGGCTTTGGGTTAGGCCTAGGCTTTGGGTTCGGGTTAGGGTTAGGCCAGGCTTAACTTTAGGCCAGGCTTAGGGTTAGGCCAGGCTTAAAGTTAGGGCAGAGCTAGGGTTAGGCCAGGCTTAGACTTAGGCCAGGCTTAAAGTTATGCCGGATTTAGGCTTAGGCCAGGCTTAAGGTTAGGCCAGGCTTAAAGTCAGGCCAGGCTTAAAGTCAGGCCAGGCTTAAATTTAGACTTGGTTTACAGTTAGGCCAGGCTTTAAGTTATGCCATGCTTAGGGTTAGGCCAGGCTTAAAGTTCGGCCGGGTTTAGGGTTAGGCCAGTTTTAAAGTTAGAGCAGGCTTAAGGTTAGGCCGGTCTTAAGGTTAAGTTGGCCTTAAATTTAGGCCAGCTTTAAAGTTAGGTCAGTCTTAAAGTTAGGCCAGGGTTAGGTTTAGGGATTAGGAATTTGGGATTAGGAATTGGGGATTAGGGATTAGAATTAGGGATTAGAATTAGGGGTAGGATTAGGATTAGGATTAGGATTAGGCTAGGGTTAGGGATTAGGATTAGGGGCTAGGATTAGATATTCAGGATTAGTCATTAGGGATTAGGGATTGGGGATTGGGGATTGGGGATTGGGGATTAGGGATTAGGGATTGGGGATTGGGGATTAGGGTTTGGCTCGGGTTTAGGGTTAGGGGTTAGTGTTAGGGTTTGGGTTAGTGTTAGGGTTTGGGTTAGGGTTAGTTGATTTCAGCTCTAACCTTTAAGCATCCAAATTGTCCCAAGGAAAACAGTACAGGAGATCCCTAAATTTGTGTCTTGAAAGTTTAGGTGAAACAGGGAAACACCTAAGATCTTGTCCTTGGTCTTTGAAAGAGTTATACATGGTTTCAATGACAACTAAAGAATATCACTAAGAACAGGACTTGGAGAAAAAGCCTGGAACCCTTTCCTGATTTGGAAACTTTTAACTGATTTGGAATATAAGGAAGTAAATAAATAATTGCATTCTTTCAGTCTTCCTAAGTTCATAAAGATATTGTCTGTACTTTTAAGATGAACTTTGAAATTTAAATTGCTTTAAAAATTGAGATATGGATTCTTGAGTCACATGGTCTCAAAGGGATCTGGTCCTACATTGGTTCTCTTTTCCACTTATTTTCAATAGAAAGTTAGGAACCATGATTTTTGTGAAAAATGTGTTAGGCATTCATTCAACTTTTTAGCATGTCTTAAACTTCCCTGAAAGGTTTAAAATGCTTTAAAATGCTGGATCCCCTATGCAATGATATAAGAAATCTTCAAAGGCAGCTGTGTTCCAGAGAACACCCACTTGTACAAATACACAGCCCTTGTGATTGGGGTGAAGAAACTTGCACCTGTACTTTGGAAAATAAAAGTTCTTCAGTCAGTGTGAGTCAGTGAGTTGATGTAAAGCTGTGGTGGTACTTATCTTCCTTGAGTCAAAAATTTCTTTTCTGACTCACATTTACTGTTAACCTTAATGACATATGAATAAGACAACACAAAATACTTATGAATGTAAATCTATTTGCTAATGATATTGCGCTGAATTATTCTGTTAAAGCCTTGTGAATAGGTAACAATTCCGACATTCTTCTCTGTTCCTTGGAATAAACAACAATAAAGAGTCCTTGTTTAAAGGTCTGACTCAAACAAGAAAACAGATTTACAGCCTATTAAAATGCTGTAAGTATTAATATGGCATTTCAGCTGAGTCTGCCCCTTTTTAATTGCATGACCTTGGTAGTTTGTGGTAAAGAGAAAATGTAGTACTGAAATCACTGCTAGTATACAGTACTTATTCATCAGTTAAATGATACTTTATTGCACTGTGCTTATATCAGTAGGACTTATTTCTAGGAAATAACTTATACAACAAATTTATGCACATTTTTCCTGCTCATGATTTACACACAGTTTTAAAATGAATTTTCTCATCCTATGAAAATATGTGTTGGGCTCTTGGGACCATGTCTGTGTAATTTCACAGTTCTTGTGGGAGAAGGACATGAAATGTACTGTATTATTGGAGTGTGAACAAAAATACATTCCTGGTGCAAGTTAACTTCTTGCTCTCTAGCCTTGTCACACTGCAAATCATCAGAGAAGGGCCATTCACTACTTTCCTGTCCATGCTCTTACACTACCTATGTTTCAATAAATTTGGAAGGAACAGTTCAATTTAAGCTATTTAAGCCAAGGAATGACAGTTATTAACACGAAAGCTTTAATCAGGTTCTATTAAAGTGTTTGAGGTTTCCAGATGTTAATATGGTCTTATTCTAATCTAACTTCATATGTTTTATTCCAGCTCCAACATACCTGCTAACGTGGAAATATAACTGTGGAGCTGCTTCCTAGAGTAACTGACTGAAGGCTCTTGACATCCCTAATAACTGAATCCTAACATTTTCTTAATCAAATAATAAGTTCTACCTTTCAACTACCCAGAGTTGTTTTGTTGTCATTGAAAATTAGATATAAAATTTAGCACCACAGATGACAGTAAGGAATAATTTCCTATTTAAAGAATTCACTCCTGATTTACATTTTCCTTGGGTTGATTGATCTTTCTCTTCACATTTATTCCAACATAATATTTATACATAGGTGTATCATATCCAAAAATTAATTTTTGCTTTCTTCTTATGAAGTAGTTTCTCCATTCCTCTGAATATTTTGAGACATCTTTTACAAGTGTGCTTCATCTTGTCCTTGTCTCTCTTGAATATGGGTGATGAGAAGTGAAAGCTGTGTTTCCAGGAAGTGTCTTACTAATGCCTGGCATGATGATGTTAATATTTACCTGTTTCTGGTAGAATTATTTTCTCTGATTGAGGGCCTCCAAAATCCATAGTTGCCTTTTGCAGCAGCTAGTGATTGATGAATGCACCCATATCTTTATCCTCTGCCATTCCCAACTGATGAACTTGCAGTTCAGAGCATAAATTCATGTTAGCTCTCAAGTGAGCAGCCTTGCTTTCTGTATTATTACTTTTCTTTGCAGAGCTGTGGCTCCAGTGCTCAGGGTCAGGCTACTTGTAGAATATTCTAATCTTCCCCTCTAGCAGTAAAGCTTCCCACCTCACTGTCATCAAATTTCACTGGCCTACTCCTATGTGTGTGCCAAGCTTGTTAGTGGGCATAATAAATAAAGTTACCTTCCAGACTCATCCTCTGTGAACTCTTCTATCCCTGCATGAAATGCTCGTGCATGAGATGAGCTGAATTTTATCCATGGCTCTTTCCCCTTCACTTTTTCCTTAACATCTCCACTTACTTCACAATACTAAAAGAATTATGAAATCTAAGTGAATTAGGTCCCTTAACTAAGAAATCAGCTATCACACCAGGGAAAAATAGATGGCTAATCTATTCCAATGTAGCTTTTATAAAGACTTTTCCTTGCTTTCCAACAGAGCAAAAGAAGACTTATAGAAAGTGTGTGTAATCAAAAGTCTGCCTAGCTTATGAGCTCTTCACTGACAGACAAAAGAAAAGGTCTTGAGGACAGAGAAAAAAAATAGGACATGGAAACAGTGATACTTGTGTAGCTCCTTGCTTTAAGTCACAAAATTCGTGAGTCAAAAAATTTCCTGATGTACAGGGGATCCCAGTATTTATAAGCCTTGAAAAATTACTGAAATATATAATTTGTTTTACTTTGACACTGCTGCTGTTTTTTCTTCCATCACAGCTCTCGAATAGAAATATATGTCCACTTTCCTCTCTGTATGATTGGTTAACAAGTTTGTAAGCTAGATTTCATGTACCAGATTTCTTACAGTATTGTGAGTGAAGATTACAACATTTACCATGATTTTAGAAGCTAATTATCTGAGTTCTGCTTCCACAGTTTTTCCAACTTGTAATTTCATTTTTCCCATTTGTCACTGCACATTTGCTGCTGTGTTCAACATCATAATTTATACTGAAGTCTAAGGAGAACTCATTATTTTGAGTACTATTTGGATAGCTGCTGCTTGGTTGTTTTTACTGTAGCTTTGGTTGCTAGTTATAGGTGAGAATATCTCTCTCAATTTGAATTTTGCCAATAATCACCCTATCTGTAAAGTTTGAGTTCTGAGGCAGATATTTTTAATAGCAAATCCTCTGTTAAATTCCACAAAAATGCTTTGTTTCCTCCTAATCCCCTCTGTGAAATCATTATCCCTCCAGTCCAAACTGGAGGTGTTGCCCACAAGTTTTTTTCTATGTCTTTTAGGGGTAGCAGGTCCACATGTTTTTCACATCTTTGATTTTATGACATTTCAAAGTCCATCTGTCTTTGCTAACTGCATCTATTGGTTTCTAAAATTTTCAAAGACAGAGAAATCAGGAACCTTAGTAACAGACCAACTTATTTATTTTGTATAGTCCAAAGCTGGAGACACGTGTCAACTTCTAGCTGAAATGGTATCAGAGACATGGTTATCATTGCCTTTGCTTTCTCGCTTGTTTATAACTCCTTCTCAAAAATTTCTAGCCTGCTGAAAATTTTCAAGTGATTGCTCTATTTGGGACAAAGCAAGATGGACTAATTTAAACAGTCCCAAAGGTGATCTTTGCTATATGACTTTTTTTCTTTGAAATTGTTTAGAAAGTGATTGCAGAAGCATCTCATCCTGCAAAAGCCATAAAGGAGCAATCTTCAAGAGGATGTGGCAGTGACAATGCAGGATGAACTAGAGAGTGGCACCAGCATACCTACAGGCATAAAATGACATGTATGTGCAGCTTAACTCTATCACAATGCAAAGTCAAACAGGTTGCTTCAGACCATCTTTCACAGTAGCTGAGATGCACTTTTTTCAAAATGTTGCAACATTATAAAGCACTATTTCTGCATATTCATGAATGAGATTAGGTTTCAAGGGTAACTCATGTTTAGACACAATTTTTCTACAGTAAATTTTCAAGCTTACCTAGGTGACAGTTACCAATTAAAGAAATTATTTTCTGACAACAGAGCTATTCACAATCCCTTCAGAACAGACTGAGGTGAGGCAGGACAACAGTGGCAACAGTGGTGGCTGAGGTAAGTCCAGGAGTGAGCTTTAGATCAAAATGTGCAGAGGGAGGATCTCAGCAGCTACAGTCCTGTCAGTCTGGCCTTGGTGCATGGCAAGGTTGTGAAAGGGATCACCTTGATTGTGATCACATGGCACATACAGGATGGCAAGAGATCAGGTCCAGCCAGCACAGGTTTAGGAAAGGCAGCTCCTGCCTGATCAGCCTTATCTCCTTTTATGGCTGAGTGACTCACCTGTTGGATAAAGGAAGGACTGTGGATGTGTCTACTTGGACTTCAGCAAAGCCTTTGATACTATCTTCTACGGCATTCTCAAGGTAAAACTGGCAGCCCACTGCTTTCACAGAGACACTTCACTGGGTTAAAAACTCGCTGGATGGGCAGGCCCAGAGAATGAGGGTGAATGGCACTGCATCCAGTTGTTTTCCAGTCATTTACTGCAGCTCCCTGGAGCTCAGAGTTTGGGCTTAGTCTTGTTCAATATTTTTATTGGTGATGTGAATGAGGGGATTGACTGTACCCTCAGCAAATTTAAAATGACACCAAGTTTGGGGGAAGTGCTGATCTGGGTGTTAGGGAGGGTCTGCAGAGGGATCTGGACAGGCTGGATCAATAGGCTGAGACCAATTTCCTGAGGTTTAACCACGTCAAGTGCCCTTGTGTCACAGCAACCCCAGGCAGTGCTGCAGGCTGGGGAAGAGTGCCTGGAAAGCTGTCCGGTGAAAGAGGACATGGAGGACTTGGTTAACAGCTGGCTGAACATGAGCCAGTGTGTGCCCAGGTGGCCAAAAAGGCCAATGGTAACCTGGTTTATATTATCCTGGCCAGCAGCACCAGGGAAGTGATTGTCCCTGTGTACTCAGCACTGTTGAGGCCACACCTCAAGTACTGTGCCCACTTCTGGGCACCATAATTCAAGAACAACATTGAGGTGCTGGTGCATGTCCAGTGAATGGTAACAAAGCTGATGTCATACCTGGAGGCTAAATCCTCTGAGGAGTGGTTGAGGGCATTGAATTTGTTTAACATGGAAAAAAGAAGGCTCAGGAAAGACCTTAACTGCCTGAAAGGAGGCTGTAGCCAGTAGGAATTGGTCTCTTCTGCCAGGAAACTAAAGATTGGACAAGTTGCTTTATTTTTTTTTTTTCTTTTTTTCCTCAATAATCATAGTTTATATGGTGTTCTTGTTTGGAACAGTAATGGGATGCAATACTGGGGGATGGGACATAGGGATTTTTCAAACTGTATTATTTATATATATCTTCCTTAAATTACCCAAAGTGTCCTCAAAATGTTTGTAAAGCAGACAACTTACTTGGGGCTCTAACATAATAAGATTTCTGTATGTGCTTAAATTTAGCATGGGAGAAATTACTTTGAAACTTAAGAAACTAAGCATTTCTTTAGTGTACAAAGAGGAGAGTAACATTGTCATGACTATCTAAACTACAGGTGCTTAACTTCACATTTTTGTGGAACTTAGATGCCAAAATCAGAAAAAATTTGTGCACATTATGAGGATGTCTAACTGCAAACTATAGTGTCATATTGTAAGATGGTTATTATAGTCTACTGTGCTAGCTCTTTGTTGTTTTGTATAGGAAGATACCCTTATGCAGAGACCAACAACTGTCATAAAAGTGCCTTGTGAAATACAGAGTTAGTATTGAATGTTATCTTCCTAACAGAGAAGAGCGAAGTAGATCCAATATCTTTTGTCTTAATTATGGGTAAATTTTTCTTTACATGAGTGTATCACTAGAAAATCAAATCTCTTCTCCCTCCCCTTTTTTATATTTTGTTTTTGACTAGTTAATGGATTTTAGGAATGGATTTTTTTTTTTTTAATCTTTGGTTGTAAAGCTTTTGTGTACACATTTCTGTGTACTTTGTAAGAAACAAGCAAATAAACACAGTGGAGGGGGGAGTAATGGGGTAACTACTGCACTAATAAGCATCATGACTGATAAAAATCAGTTATCAGGAGATTATTTATGCTGTTCAATGGAGTTAAAGCCTCCTTCAAGTTTTACAGAAGAACAGGAACTTGCTAAAATTATATCGTCTTATTCATAATCTAACAAGAGTCCCTAAAACAGAAAGCAGAACAGGGACATCTTATCTCTTGGAACATAGGAAGAGCATTGGCAATATTTGTCTTGGTGATGACTTGCATTGCTTCCTATTCAGACACTTTTTGCTGAAGTTCAAAGACACATACTGTTTGCCACTTACTGGAAAATTAGACTGGATGAAGTCCAGAATCAATTTAGTTTCTTAATGTAAAAACGCAGTGGAATAGATGTGATAAAGACTTTAGAGCAGGTGATAATTGTTTTAGGTCTTTGCTTCAATGAAATACACAACTGAAATACTACTAGTAATATTCTGAGTTTACTCGTGGAATAGAACTGTGTAGTTTTCTTAATGTCCTGATTAAAAGGTAAAAAGGAAGAAAAAAGCCCAAGAAAATAGCAATAGTAACATATAGCTAATCCAGTAACTAAACTTCTAATCTTCCAATCCTCTTATTTATGTAGTTGATATTTCCATAATATTTCAAGTATAAAAATTTTCATCTGTTGATATTAATGAAGCACAGCCAGTCTTTACCAAAATAGAATCCTATGGTTAAGAAATAGACAAGAAAAGCAAAAATCCAAATAGTGCTGAAAAGAATCTGGATATGTCTCTCTCCCACATAACATAAATTACTAAATGGTGAGGTAGACATCACATTATTGTACTAGAAGGCTATCCTTCCTGCACCTCCCACTGGAATCAATAGGGACTTTCAGCAGAGAAGGCCTCCTGGGGATGACAGTGTTACGTAATGTGAACAGCAATCCTTGGTACCGAGGCGATTCCATAAGTCTGATTGCAGACACAGATTTTGGACAAAGGACCGCCTGAAATGCAGTGCTGACTGAACAGTCTAAGCTTTCTGAACCGTATGAAACTATTAGACAAAAAGAAATACTGACATACAGGTTTATTTTTTTTAACTTTTATTTGTCCAAATTTCCCAGAGTAGTTCACATTTTCTAAGCAATCAGGTAAAGGGATTTTTGGTACATGTTTTAAGTCAGGGAAAATAATATATCTGACATTTTCCAGAAAATTTTAATTTGCTATTTTTTCTGTACAAAACCCTACATATGTTAAAAGAAAATAATGATAAGTAGTTACTTCCCTGGAAGTAACAAGGAGATTCTAAAGTGTATTTGTGAACTTGCAGTGGATCTTATTGCTGCAGTGAAAGTTTATGCACTATACTAATTGGGAATGCTTTTTACACTGCTCAGGTTATCCATTTCCAGTCCTGGGCAACAGACCAAAATCTGCTACAGACAGTCCATTGCCCTTGGCCACAGTCATTTATCTTTTTTTCACACAAATAAGACCTGTATCCACTAGTAAGAAGAAGCAGAAAAAAGGTAGAAACTGCACTAATAAAGTTAGCATTTGAAACACATTAAAGGCTTTTTACAAATGGAAAAAACACACTGAGACTGGCGATCCTGATTTTTTTTTCTTACCTAACAATTTTAAAGAGAAAAGAAAAATTTAAGGCAAAATCCTTCAAGCAGCCTAAAGAAAGTAGATACTCACTTCCAGTGACTTCCTGCTTTATAGACATACAGACATAATTTTAATTATTTATTTAGAATTATAATGTACAGAAAAACATAGGTAAAGCCTATCCATTTTTCTCCTTCCCACTTCTCTTCACTGGTGTCCTAGGGTGGGTGATCCGTATTGTTACTGGAATACCAGATTTGTCAATCCATTGCAAAAGCATGAAGTACTCAGCATTTCCAGGTTCAATAAATGCCTCCAAGCCAAACCAAACAGTTGAAAGCTGAGTTGTATTAAAACAGACCTTACTTCTGATCAACAGTACTTCAGCCAGTCAAAAGTGTGCATAGGTGCAGAACATTTACTATTCCTTCCTTTCATTAAAGTATCTGAAAGTTTTAGTGAGCCATCCATAAAAAAATCTGTCTTTAAAACTGTATACACTGGGCACAATTGATTCAATTTTTTTGTGCATTACATTAAAAATCGAGGCAAAGTGGGCTAAGAACATAATATGTAAGCATATCACATTAACAGTCAATTCAAGGGAATAGTATAGGTGGTGGTAGTCTTTCTGGGTGTTTTCAAAAGTATCTAAAACATCAATCTCGAAAAAAAGTGGAAGTAATTTAATTCAGTGCAAGTTTACCTACTTAAATACTCATAAGAATCTGGGTCGAAGAAACTTAGGAGCACAATTCCTGTGGAAAGTTTTTTATAAAAAATTCCTTTTTCCCTTTTGAGCTTTATTCAAATTTCTTCTTATTAATCTATGTGCTTTGACAAACAATTTTTTTTTTATTACTAATAAAAATACACAATTAAACAGATGCCAATTCATATGTATTTGGCTTTTTCAATTTATGTATATTACTTATGCATATTCCTCTCCCAACTGGGAATATATACAAACTGAACACATATTTCTGTAATCCTTGTTCTAAAATATGAAATGAACATCCAAGGTACACGCTTTTTTTTCAAAGTCACTCCGAGAACTTCTGGAAATGTGTATTTGCCTATAATTTTGTAATTCACAATTATGGATGCTGTAAACCCCATAGAAGGAATGAAATATCTTTTGGCCCATATGCTACCTTCCTACAAAAAGTATGTTATGAAAATTAGCAAAAGATCCATGTGATAATTCTACTCTCTAGTTTTGATTATGCTTTTGTAAACAGAACAGAGAGTGGAAGTTGTTGACGTTGATCCTAATTATTCAAGAAATTTAACATGGACTAAAATGCAACATCCAGTGGATTTTCCTTTGAATAATGTTAAAATTAGAATTTAGGGAGATGTTTCATAGAGACACTCTCCTACTGTTAGTTCCATAGGATGAGAATTAAAAAAAAAATTTAAAATCACATTTTTACCAAGAAGATATTTTGTTTTTCATTCAGTTTGAAAAATGCCACCTATATTCCTCCCTACCAAAGGACTTTTTGGAACTCTCTCTGTCTTTTTTGATAGAACTGAGATTGGCTTGCTGTTCTCATGCTCAAGTATTGGAATAGAAGTGAAAATATGAGGACCATGTTGCAGAATGAAACAGCTGGTCACAGGATTGATTTTTCCTCCTTAAAATTGGAAAACTGTCATCGAAGTAACACCTTTCAATTATAATTATTGGTGCTAAAATTCAGTGTCTGTCATGCCAACTCCTCAACCTACCAAGCTGTCTTCATTCTCAGGGAAAGAAATCTACCCCAGAAGGGTTATGAATAGAGCAATTTAGGGCAAGGAGATAAAAGTCCTGTATTGGATGTGCTAAAAATATACCAAGTAGAAATATATCGCTACTTAACTTTTTTTAGATTAAGAAAAGTCAAGGATAACGGTCTTGACTTGAAAATATCAAGGACAAAATATGATAGTACAGGGTGATTCTGTGGTCATTTCATGGTAGGCCATCTTGAACAGTCTGTAAAGGTGACTAAATCTCTTACCTTAGGTGAGAAAGGTCAAAAGCAGATGGAATATGATTGAAGATTTTCTTCTGTTGCCCTAAGATTGCAATATAATGAGGCTTTTCAAAGATCTTTTGTTCAACCCTTCAGCATTTTTGCCTGCTAATAATACACTTAACATAAATGAGCATTTAACTTATTAAATGTGCCCTTGCTTTTACCTAATCTTTCAGTTTCTTCATCTTTAAAATATATCTATATCAGGAGACATATTTTTATACTTATTTTAATTTTTCCTGAATAATAGTTATGTTATATAATATAGCATAAAAATACATTTGAAGTCTTATTATATTTTTCTGAAAATTCTTTATTAGACATTCAGTACTGGATTGTCCTTTGTCTCCTTAGTCTGAATAAATCTGTGTAAGTTTTCCCCTATTGACTGATTACATTGCTGCCACACTGAATGAAACAAACAATCTTGCTAAGGTTATTTATAATCGTAAAACTGCATAAATGTTATGCTGCTGTGATTTTATGGCCTTCTTAGTTTGTGGTGCTTGCAGTTTGTAGAAAGAACACATTTTGATATAATGGCTACCTTGCCATCTGCGGGAAGTTGAGGGGCTTGGGGCTTTCCTTCATTTTGTTTGTTTGTGGTTTCTGGTTTTGGCTTCTAGGAGTGTGTCTCTTGGTGGAAATTTGGCCCTTGGGTCTGCCAAAGTACATTTCCTTAATAGTGTTTTTATAGCAGTTCCACTTCCTTCTCACTTACAATTTTATTTGGCTTTTTATGTTGTGCTAAGTGCTTGGTCTATTCTCTTTATTTGTTTCCTAATAGTAGCTGTCATGAGATTGAGGAAATTCAACTTAAGTGATCTAGATATGTGTCTAATTCAAACAAATAACTTTGCTCCTAAACTTCCTTTTCCCATTGCATTCTTTAACTCATATTGGGAATTAAACGACTAAAAATAAAGACTTGACTTTAAATTGTCATTTGAGTGGTACAGCAAGAAGGGAGGGAAGGATTACAGTATTTTTTCCTTTTTGTTTTGGAATTAAATCAAATCATACTGGATAATTAAACTATGAATAATTTCTTGAAGCACTGTGATCAATCTGCTGCATGCAATCAATTACACATCCTACTGAGAATTAGAGTTAAAAAAAATAACAAAAAAAAAATTGTTAAATTACAATAAAAACCCACTGGGGTTTTTGCAGACAAAGGTGTGTCAGCCTAAAGGAGAATGAAGTTCAATTCCACTGAAAATTCATTTTCCAGGTTGGAGTTTAGTGTTCAAAGCTCACAAAGATCAGAAATTCATAGTTAAAAATTACTTGAAACAATATTTACTCCATTACTAAACGAGGATATATATTGTTAAAGAGATTTAATAAATTTTCCTTTGTAGTGTAAATACATTTCCTGCATTTCATATAACCTGAATATAAATGGGAGTTTTAAACATGTAATAATTAATATTGGAAGATGTAAACATGCTACACAAGTTGCTCTCACATGGATAAGTTGATCTGTATGTTCAAAATTTTTCATTCAAAGATCTTTCCTGAATTCTGTTTATGCTGATGAGCTGTTCTCCTTCAATTTACAGACAAGCAAAGTCCTTGAGTTTGTGACTACTTCTGTGCTTTCCTGTTTAATTTAAATCTACCCTTTCAAGCAGCTCTGAAAGTTATCCACAGATAGCATTTTATTCTGAGTCCAATTCTAGTATTAGCATGTATTTAGTCACATTTTGACTTTATTTCACTTTATTTCACATTTTTGATGAAGAGAAGCAGAAAACCATCTAGGCCAGCAGGTTGCCCTAGGAGACTGCTAAGAAGGCTGAAAAGTAACCTTACTCTCCCTCTTCAATTACTCTACAGGTCTAGGAAGGTCGTTCTTGCTGCTACTGCCATATACAGATGGGATGCACATTACAAGAGAGTTCCTTCCTGTATTTTCTTTTTCCTCCTGCTACCTGGAGCCGGGGGTCTCACCAAGGGGCTCACTGTTCACTGTACTGGTTCAGTTGGATCCATTTGAAAGTAACCCATCTTCAACAGGAAGCATATATGTGTCTTGAAGATGGCTGTTGATACATAAATCTAGATCCAGTAAACTGGCTTAATTCACAAACTTTAATCCAAATAACAAATTGAAATGCTGAGTTCTATGAGCTCTATCCATAATCCTTGCTCCAACCTGACTAATTAAGGCATTTTTCTGGCCCTTACTCATGGGTAGTGGAGAGGTGCAAATATCTTTTCCATGAAAATGCTTGTCTATACATCAAACTCCTCTGGCCTGAGAAATCATACTCAGAACAGGCTTTGGAGTGGCCAAGGCAGAGATTTGTACTAGTAGGAAGAATCTCACCCTGCCTACACCAAACATGAACGCTCCACAGAAAATTCAGTGTCAACATTGTTTCAGTGATTCCAACAAACTAATTTAGAAGTTAAAACACCAAATACTTCTTCATGAGGGGAAGAAGAGGGGCAGACACCGATGTCTTCTTTGTGGTGATCAGTGACAGTACTTGAATGAATGACCTGAAGCTTTGTCAGAGGAGGTTTAGGTTGGATATTAGAAAAAGATTCTTGTCTTGGGTTATGGAACCTAAAATGTGTATTCTATTTCATCTGCTGAAAGCAGTTGGGGAATTGTTCTTCTGTATCTCTTGTAACTCTGGAAGGAGGGGGACGGGTGCCTTTTGATAACAGGCCAACTCTTAAAACCAGGTAGGGCATTGTTTCTTATGTCTTTCACCACTGTCCTCCCTCCAGGAGAATATTTTCTGTTAATGGACCATTAAGATGTCCCCAAAGCAGACACATCCACAATCCCCTCCCCAAACTATACCCTCCCCAAAATAGAACATCCACAATCCACCATCCTATTGTGAGATGCTCCACCCAGTGGGGGGAGCCAACCATTCCTGCCTGGATAAAATTGAGACTCAGGAACACAGAAGGCATCTAGCTTTACCCGGTTCCCAGAGGAAGACTGGACCCTTCTCACCATCACTGGACCCTTCTCACCATCACTGGACCCCTTTTCTTCAGGATCATCTCTACGTCAACAGAACCACATCTGCCACTCCAGGAGGACTCACTTTTGGACTGCTTCCAACACCCTGATCAACAGGGTGTCAGGTTGTAGCTCTGACTCTGTCAGGGTTCTCCAAAATTGTTGTTTGTTTGTTTGCTTGTTTGGTTGGGTGGTTTTGTTGTCTACTACATTTGTATTGTTAATATTCCTAGTAAAGAACTGTTATTTCTATTCCCAAATCTTTGCCTGAGAGCCCTTAATTGCAAAATTGTAATTGGCGGGGGTGAGGGGTTTACATTCTCCATTCTAAGGGAAACTCCAGCTTTCCCTGACAGATACCTTTCTTTCCAAACCAAGACAATTCTTCACTCAGAGGATGGTTGGGCACTGGAACAGGCTCCTCAGGGAAGTGGTCACAGCACCAAGTGTGATGGTTTCATCACGTTTTATATTTCATTTGACTGGGAGAATATAAAGCGGAACAGGCTCATCTTTAAATTACAAAGATAGTTTATTTACACACACTGAAAGGATGAAAATAGGAAGGAAAAAAAACAAATGGAACCTTCAAAACATCTTTCTCTTCCTCTCCAAGTTTTCACTTTTTTACACTCAACATAAAAAGACATAACCTGCAACCTTAGCCAGTTTACCATTTTAAGATAATCTTTCATCAATTCTTCAGGAAAGGAGTCTTTCTGTTTCAATAGAGACTTTTTTCTACAAGGAGTTCAAAGAACTCAATCCTACCCACTTACAGTATTCTCAATACTGAACACGTGGGCCCTGTACTCAAATACACTGCAACATTGGGGTGTCGCCTTTTAAAGGTGTCTCATCCAAGGCAAAGGGTTTTTCTTCATTAAATCAATTTTCTTCAGTCCATCACACAATACCTTTGCTCAAAAATCTACACATAAAACAATCACCTCCCCAAATTACACATCTTTCCATGGTTTAAAGGAATAACTCAGTTCAGTCCCTATGTTTCAGAGAAGTCCAGCTAGAATTTTCAGCCACTCCTCCTCCTGCACTTTAAAAGCTTCTTCACTCTCTTTTTACTGACTTTAGCTCTATGCTGTGTTTCCTTATGGTCTAATTACTGTATCTGTCCTTCGTTCAGAGAAAAGGCCGGTGCTCAGAAGAAATCCATTTGCTAGCAGAGAAAGAGTTAAACTTGTCAGGCTTGTCGGGCTGCTCACGTGATCTTGTTGCAGCGGGAACTAAAAAAGTCTGAAGGCCGCGCTGTTCTTTTTGGCCTGAGGCGGGGGGGGGGGGGGGGGGGAAGAAGCATTCTGCAGCTCTCAGGGCTTCTCCTCCCCTTCCCCGTTGCTGCTGCTGTTCTCGGGGGCCATGCCTGGGGGGGGAAGGGCGATGGTGGAACGCTCCTCAGTCCCGGCCCCGGTGACAGAAGCGCTGCGGCCGGGGCTTCTCTTCCTTTCCTCCGCTGCTGCTGTTCCCGGGGGGCAGGCACAGCCAAACTGCGCTCTCAGGGGGCCCAGGCCGGGCCCGGCCAGGGGCCGCAGCCTGGGCCGAGCCCGGCCAGGCTCTGTGCTGCTCGATGTTACCTGTGATTCAGCCGGAAGAAAAAAGGGAGCTCCTCCCCACACTCTCGGCTTATATGAGTATTACCCAAAAGTCGTAACCTACTTTTGAATGGTCAAACTATCTGCCAATTAAATAAAAATTATTTTTGATTGGACCATTCTTAACCCACGACACCAAGGCTGACAGAGTTCAAGAAGAACTTGGACAATGCTCTTGGGCACAAGGGGTGATGCTTGACGGTGCTGTGCAGGGCCAGGATTTGGACTCCATGATCCTCGTGGGTCCTTTCCAAATCAACTTATTTTGTGATACTGTGATTCTGTGAAACTATGTATGTACTGAAGTCATCCCAACTCCTGGGAAGTGACCTTTATGAAGTGCAGCCTGGAGTCTGGTTTCCTGAATCCACATGAGTAAGGAGGGTTACAGTTTGGCTTTTGCAATGCAGGTTGTATGAATGAGGACAGAAGCTATGGTCTCCTACAGCTATGTTGTAAAACTGAGAAAAAAATAAAGGCAACAAGATACAGAATCACAGAAAGGCATTTCTTTACCTATGTATCCCTTGTCTGAAGAACAGTCCAAATCACCTTTATTTTATCAGAACTGTGGCTAAACAGGCTTTCTTTCCTCCCTTCCAAATTCAGGCAAACACTCTTCCACTCTTAACAATGCATCCAACTTTCATTTGTCACACTTTCCTGAAAGCTCGAAATAATGCCAAACCCACAATTCTTTACCTCCTAACCAAAATAAAATTGAGTTTTCATGTGTTTGTTTTGATTTTACTGCTAGTACTACCTCTATGCATGACCCTGCAAAGCTGATCTAGGGTTTGAAAGGTTGAAAGTGGTCATGACTGAGATGAATTAGTGAAGTGAGGACAGGAGAAGCAATCAATAACAGGTGATGAATACAATTTATCACACTGCAACCTCCAAGGTGTTGTTGGGATGTAATTGCATGTATCAAGACAGACACTGCATTCCTCCTTTCTGCTTTCTTTGTCCCTATGGCACACGTTTTAGATCCTGTTTTGGTTGCCATTTCTTTTAAAATGATTGAGATTATCATAACTAATTGATTTCTTCCTCTCTTAAGTATGCATCTCTCAGGCTTGAGGACCAAAATATTCAGTTAAATAGATTCCTGAAAATTAAGCAGTCCTTTGTCCCCTGTTATCAGCTATCTTACTGTGAATTCCTCACGTCAAACTGAACTGACCCACCTTTGTAACTATCAAACTCTATGACATCACCTAACTAAATACTTCATAAAAACAAACAAACAAACAAACAAACAAACAAACAAACAAACAAACAACATAAAAAAGTGAGTGGCTCTGTGCGTTCAGAAATACCTTGCATAGCTAGTTCATATACATGTGCAACACATGTCCATATATATTTCTCAAACAGCACTATTAACTCTGAAAAGTGGGGACAGCCTAGTGGTACCAATCTGTAAAGAGATGGAGAAGGTAAAATTCTCATCCAAGAAGACCAGACAAGCATCTAATCCCTAACTCACATGTTTTGGGTATACCTAGGAAGGTTCTTCTGTGATTTGAATTTCTAAAAGTTTACATGAAAAATACGATATGTTCAATTTAAATTTCATGGAACAGACTTGTTATTTCTCAGTTACACAAGCCACCTTTGAAATAAACTTTTTTAAGTTGTTATGAAAGACAGTGTGTGATTCAAATGTATATTACTATTGCTTCTTAATTCCTTTCTGTGGATATCACTTTTATATATGCATAAAAGTGTCCTGTTTATATTACTCTAGGCATAGTCTTTTAAAACATCTTGGCAAGGGAACATTATCATGTGGATAATGATCGGATAATAACTTTGATTTTGAACTTCTATTACTTAAAATCTTGCAGCACTCCCTGAACAGGTAGTACACTGGGGCTTGTTAGCTCTGTAATTGCAATCCTTACCTTGAAGGCATTTTTGTATGCCTGGCATCCAAATGGACAGCCAAGGGAATTGAATTCTGAAGATATATTTTTCATTCTTTTGATTATTCTCAGAATGGCTGGATTCAGCAAGGATCTTAGGGACTTCTTATCTGAAAACTTTTGTGAGGACTTTCCTGGAGGACAGCTAATTCACATTCAGGGTTCATATCTGAAATCTGAACCTTCAGAAGAGACAGGCAACTAATGCAGCTCCATTGTACTGGAGTCTAATTACTGGTAGTTCTGTATAACAGAATAAGGAATCTACCACTGACAGTTATCCCAATGGAATTAGCACAATGGAATTCACCTACGACAACGTATCTTAATGCAACCGCATACGGTTCATGAAAACCATGAACACTTAAGTGAGTTTCACATTACATGGTACTTTTTTTTCCATAACATTTTGTGCTGGTTTAACATCCTTAGCCTGGATTGATGTACTAAGGCCAACAGTATGAGGTTCAACAAGGCCAAGTGGCAGGTCCTGCACTTGGGTAACAACAACCCTTGTAGTGCTACAGGCTGGGGACAGGGTGGCTAGAAAGTTGCCCAGAGAAGAAGAAACTGGGTATGCTGGTCAACAGCTGGCTGAACATTAGCCAGTGTGTGCCCAGGTGGCCAAGAAGACCAAGGACAACCTGGCTTGTATCAGGAGTAGTATGGCCAGCAGGACTATTGTTGCTAGTCATTGTCCCCCTGTACTTGGCACTGTTGAGGCCGCACCTTGAGTCTTGTGTTCAGTTTTGGGCCCCTCAATTCAGGAAAGACATTGAGGTGCTGCAGCATGTCCAGAGAAGGACAACAGAGCTGGTGGAGGTTCTGGACAGTAAGTCCTATGAGGAGCAGCTGAGGGAGCTGGAGTTGGTAAGATTGGAGAAAAGGAGGCTCAGGGTGACCTTATATCTCTCCTTACATCTACCTGAAAGGAGGCTGTAGCAAGGTGAAGGTCAATTTTCTCCCAGCAACCTGTAACAGCACAAGAGAACATAGCCTCAAAATGCACCAGGCGAGGCTTAGTCTGGACAACAGGAGGAATTTCTGCATGGAAAGGGTAGTTATACATTGGAAAGGGCTGCCCAGAGAGGTGATGAAGTCATCATCTCTGAAGGTGTCCAACACACAATTGGACACGGGATTTACTGCCATGGTCTATTTGACAAAGTAGATCAGTCAAAGGTTGGACTCAATGATCTCAGAGGTATTTTCCAACCTTAATGTTTCTGTGATTCTGTGAACATTTTCTGCACACCCAGAAAACATTGTTAACTGCTCATACATATATGTTTGGTCTTGTTAATTCTGTTTTAATGGAAACACACTTGTAAAACTGGGATGAAAAAGCATTTCCAATTACCTGGTGATTACCTGGTGACATATTAGAAATACTCTGTTACTCCTGACAGAAATGGCAGGGATCTTTCAGTTTGGTTTTCTTGGTGAGAAATTTCTGTCAGATAGCCTCATTTATCCTGCTGCACTTAACATTTTACCTACATTTAGCTGCTAAACAGCCTATGCATATATCCCGCTGAGGTTTTGTATTCTTTAGAGGCTAATTCATGTTTGGGCTAGATTGGTTCTCTGAATTCTTTAAGACCCTCCCTCTCTGCTGGAAGAACAGGTTCAGAGATGTGGTAGGTGGCATTCTTCCCTGAGGCAGGGGTAGCTTGTTCCTGAGAGGAGAGGAAAAAACTTTTTGATAATATGCAGTAACAAAATTTTAGTTACTCTATAATTTAAAAAATACAGTGAAGTCAATATTAATGCACTCTGTTATGCTCACTACTAAAATATACTTTATACAGGGGGAAAAAAAATGCAATGCCAGTAAGTAGGCAGCTGTTCTTCGGCTAAGAAATATTGAGCTAGAGCAGATCCCTTCAAAACTTTGAGTGTTTGTGATGAATGGATAATATTACCTCCGCACTGGTCCTGATAATAGAAAATGCTGTGGGAGTACTGCAGATACTGAGGTAATAATCTCTCTTTACAGAAAATCTCTATATTTCTCTTTTTTATCTTTTATAGGGAATCTTCTGGGAAAGGTATACCTCAAAGGTACAGGCTTTCAGGGGTTACATATAGACAGCTGCAGACTGGGACAGTGGATATATGAGGGGAGAGGTACACTTGGGCAGAAGAAAGATCTTAGGAGCAGTTTCCTGCATCTGTATTGCTAAGCAAGGCTCCCCAGCCCAGCTCTTTGTGATATCTTTGATTCACAAGGTGATACAAAGTTCATTGCCACAGGGTACCTGATGTACTAACCTTGGAGAAATGGGCTGCTTTTTATTTTTTTAACATACAGGTACATATATGAAGATATCCTGAAATCTGTTTGAATGGATCCAGATCAATACTAATGAGTTTGTTTCAATATTTTTCTCCTTCTACTGACCAAATATACTAGCAATTTCCGTACTGCCATAGCTCCTCAGGCTGGCCATAAGACACACACAAGATCTTACTGTTTCTTTTGTCATTAAATGGCATAGATGCAATTATTCCAAAAAAATAACATTTCAAGGATTATTACTGAGCATCATGTGGAAATAATTCTGAATAACACTGAATCACCAGGCAAAGTCTTTATTGTTGAGGATGCACTTGAACATGGATCTCTGATATTTGTTTGGAATAGCCAATATGCTTACATATCAGACAGAAAACCAGCTGTAGATAGAAGAGAAAAAAATAGCCAGGAAATGGGAATTGTAAGCAGGGAGTAGAAGGGGATGAAAGAGAGATTGAAATAGAAACAGGAGAAAGATTAAATATATACAAAAAGAGATTAATTGCCTACCTTTTTTTTTTTTTTTTTTCCCAATGTTTAGGAGCCAAAAGAGACTTGCCAGAGATGCTCTGGGTCTGAAGTTATATAATAGGAACATATTAGCCTCTCTTTTAAACCTGTAGCATGTAGCAGCAGTTAATTAAATTAAGGGCAATAAAGTTAGAAGGAATGAAAGGATAAGTCTCCTTTCCACAGTGCATAATCAATTTGTGGCATTTCCAACCACTGCAGGTCGTGTAGACAAATATTGTGGTTGGGTAATTTTATGACTAGCAATAACATTTGCAGCTCTGTCAACTTAGACAGTGATAGAAAGATAATCAAAGAGACCCTTGGAAGAACACTGCCCCAAGAACTCAAAGGTCTTTTACATTATGAAGGACTTAGCACCAGCTCCAAATGTCACATCATTTATCAGTGTGTGAGTGCATAACACGCAGAGAATTAAAGGATATTCCATCCCATTTTTAATACTCAGTAAATAAATGGTCAAGGAATAGATAAAAATCCTATTCCCTTCCTGATTAGGGAGCTTCCAAATTCTGTTAAACAAGTCTCCTTGAGCAGACTCTCTTTTGTCTCTCCCTGCAAATGTCAGTGTGCCATTGGGGCCTGATTTTCTCCCTGGAATTCTGGTGTTGGATTAGAAATCATGAGATATATTAAGATGCAAATTCAGAAGGGGTCTTTTTTGTTGTTGTTTTTATATTTCTGGCTTTAAAGTTTGTTTTTTTCAAGACTTTTTTCAAGGCTGAATCCTACAACCAAGAAGGCAAAAACTGATTTTCCTTCCCATCACTGTTAATACCTTGTGACCATCATACACAAGCTTCTTCCATGGGAAGATACAAGGAAAAATATCAATAGCTGTGACTGCCGTCTAAAAATTCACTGCAACTAGATCACATCTGGTCTGTGTTCATCTCCAAAAGAGACTGAAAAGGAAAGGTTTCCATAATCTTTTATGCACTTGTTTCATACCATAAATGATAAAAGCTGGCCTGTCTATCTTTGTCTGTACCTTGAAACATAAGACAACATTTTAAGTAATACTATAATGTTCTCAAGACCATTTCTTCTTCAAAAATAGTAATAATAATTTTATAACTTATGTAAACCGGGTTATCTACTCTTAAGAATCTAGACAATTTGCCGCTTAAAGTAATACACTTTCCATACCAGCATTTTTTCTAGCAGCAACTTTCAAGGATGATTTCAGAAGTGTCATGTGTCAGGCACCGTCAAATAAATCCTCAGCTAATAAAGTGTATTAGCCAATTTTCTATACTTCTTGAAACAGATACAGTTTTAAAGTATGCTCCCTCCTGTAACCAAATGAAAATGGTTTTAATCACGATGTAGATTTAAGGCTGATCTGCCGGAATAGTTGGCCTCTACATGAAGTCAGGTAGCAGTGCAGCTCATCTAATAAACACATGAAAGGAAGAAGGTGGCCACATCTTCACCCTTGCCTGCATTTACAAGGGTGAATGCTATACCTATGCTCTATGGTTCTACTGATCATTTTAAAATATATATTTCATCCAACTACCATAATTTTCTTCTTGGAAAGGAAATTAAAATGGAAAACAGACTACTTTGTCAGTGTATAATGAAAATACGAACCTAGGAAAAAAGTCTGCATATTTTATGTTAAATAACATATCCATATGTGAATGTGAACTCTGACCTCCTTTTGAAAAAAAGAGTTAATAGAGTATTCAAAATATGTTTTCATATATTCAAAACTGTGAGAAAGCAGATAAGAGGGTAATGTACATTATAATGGCAGGAAGACTCAAATAATGAGATATGGAATATATTTGTATCTCTTTGTGCATATTCAGTCTAGTCATCTCTGAGTACTGTAATGGAACTTACTTCAAAAGTAACTTCAGAGGCCCAATTGTTGATTCATATAGTTGCCAATATGCAGAGAAGGTAAACATTTTTAAAACATTAAAATAAAAATTAAATTAGAGGTAATTTGGACCACTTTTTACATCAAGTTTTCTGTCAGATATTGGCTTATTTGCTACCACTGATCTCAAAAGGCACTATTTCCTCAAGTTCTGCTGAGTGTGAGGTAGCAGAGCATGAGCCAGCTTCCCCAAAAACTTACCTACCAATTGCATTTCTAGTAAGACATCCTAATGTCACACTCAGGCAGCTTTACACCATTTTGCATCAGATTTGAACATAAAAGTCAATTCTCCTGTCTCACACAGACACAGATTTTGCATAAATAAGGCTCCCTCTTTGAACAGGCCTGACACCTACACAAGCCCTGAATGAGAAAGCACTGAAGGAAAAGGTCTGGTTTTAAATTGTGACATCTCAAAATCTCCTCACAACTGCTGTTAAAAGGCTTGTAATGGGCCAATTAGTTCATGGCAAAGTTGAAGGGAGTGTGAGGAGGTTTTGAATTTCATGTATTTATGCAGTAACACAGAGCATGAACTGCCTTTAAATGCTGAATACCCTGCGTGTGTCATTTAGTCATCATAAAAGTGCATAAGCAGGAATTCAACTGTTCATTTACCTGCAGAAAGTAACTATTTTCCTATCAGGTGGTATGGCTGAAAACAAAAAAAAGTAACACAGAAAAGCAATTCAAGCTGCAATTTAAAGTAAAGCAAATAATTTCAGATTTTTTACAACACCTGTATTTCATCATTTTATTCTGTGAAAGACACATGAATTGATACAAACCACTGTGATGCTTTTTCAAATATGTTTTTAGTTTAAAATGCTCTAGTCTCATTCTGTGATTTGACATTTACAGTCATTTCCATCATGTTTGTGCTGAAAAATCCACACTGACAAGCAACAGTAGGGGTAGTGCTGTACCAATTCTGCTTGAATTGTGCCACATTCACATGCATGTTTGTGTGTACAAACTACCAAATTGTCCCTTATTTGAAGTTATCATTGGGAGAAAGTGCTTCATGCATAGCAAATAGCTACATTTGCATAAGCATAAATTTCAGAGAACATTTACCGCAACCTTACTAAGGACCTAGTAAACATATGTTCAGATGGATACCTTAAAAGGTAAAATCCTTGTTACACTCAATTTAGCAGGACATAAAATAGAAACTGTGAACTTTTTCAGAGGTTTTTTTTGGTGGTTTTGTAGATTTTTTTTTGGAGGAGTATGAGTGTGTGTTTGGGTTTTGTTGCGTTTTGTTTTGTTTCTTTAAGTTTAATTACTTTTAACATTATTGGAAAAACAACAAGGTGCATATTGGAATGCTTTTTCTCTGTGTAGCCCCTAGAGACTTGCCACGTAATTGTCTTACTATTAATGATGTAAAGTCGGACAGTCACTGCCCTCAATCCTCAGTGCTTCCAAGCAATTCCTTTGCGTCTTCTCAGCACTTTCAGAGATTCTAGACTTGTACTTCAGGGTGATTTGAACTATGCTTTGTCCTTCTGAAGTACTTTTTTTGTTTAAAGCTACTTCATCAATCTGAACTGCCTTCCATTGCATAATATGTCAACTGCACAACTTCAGTTATGACTTGCCATAAACAGAGTTTATAAATGAAATTTTTGGTTAGAATAAGATTGGAAGGAATGTTAATTTCCCATCACAAATTTTCTGACCACATGTGTCTGTCCAAGGTAAAGGAGAAAAGTTGTGGAATGATGGTCGTGGAGTCTGGTCACTGAGGAATCAGAAATGGGTCACAAGGGGGTTCCCATTGCTGTGCTTAGTTGAGCCACACAGGCTGTCAGACCTGACACGATTATTTGAAAACAATCAATCCTTGAATGTAATCCTTGAATGCCACCAAGGTCTGACTCAGCAGAGCAGTTAAGCAGCTGCTTGTCTTTAAACTGACTCACTTAGGTCTTGGAGCTTAAATATCTCAATAGAAATAAAAAGGGTGAGCAGCTTGCTTGTGCTATTTAACAGTATATGATTTCTACTTGCTACAGAAATACATACAGTGAGAGACTAGGCTCCAAACAACTATGAAAGAGACATATGGAAAACAGGTTTGAATTTTTATAGTACTAAAAGATTAATCCCACTGAGATTTAAGATGAATTTTCATGCATTATTTAAACCTAGAAACTCAGAGCCCAGGGGACACAAAAGAAATTTTTCTGATTAAAGCAGAAGGTGTGTGGTTGGAAGACTCAGACTCAATCCCCAGGTTTACTGCAGTGTGTAACCTTTAGCCTTTGGGATAAAAAATAGACAACCATTTTTTTTTTCTTTTTGCTGTCTGGCATGGTTGGAGTTCCAGTGAAAGAATGTGTTGAAAGTCCTTTCTCTCTTCTGTAGAAAACTCTTTCTCCCTTCCTCCCTCCATCATGATTTAACAAACGAAGATGCTCATGGTGAAGAACAAGAGAAAACTGCATGATCTCTTGTGCTATCTATTCTTTCCCTTCCAACATAAATTTCTAAATAAGTAGGTAAATTAGCCCAATACAGATTCAATAATTTTTGGTATTGTAACAGAGAAATAGAACACTTTCTTAATGGACTTGTGTGGAAAGATAAAGCTTTGCTTGCTTGAGTGCCTTCTCTGCTCCCAAAAAACTCAAGTCTGTCCAAAAAGGCAAAAAAATATGAAGTATTTAGCAAAATAATCTCAAAAGAGGAAAAAGAATCCACATATGTGGAGATCTAAATTTTTTAAGGTGAAGTAAAAGCTATTACTGCCGTTATATAAGTAATGGCTGGAGTCATAGAGTAGTACAAAATACAGAAGATGAGCGTGTATTCTAATTTTTTGCTCACATGGTATTTCATAACATTGGTTTCAGTAGAATTACTTCAGAGATTGAAAGCACCTGGATTTCTCCATTTAAAAAATTGCAACCTGGCACTAGAGGGATAGTGCCTGTTTTGAACTCATCAGCCTTTAATATTATGCATCATTTGTGTGAAAGAGTGGATTAAAATCTAAGATTTATGTTGTAGTTTATTCACAGGATGTGACTCTAAACAAATATCAGAATTGCCTTGCTTTGTATTTTTTAATATTTGAATGAAACTGGTGCCTTAAGTTTTAGCTTTTATATTTTCCAGATTTTGTACTGCATTAGTGTGTGACTCTGAATCTCATATAAAGTGTTACAAGTCCTCTTCACAGTTTAGTTAGACAAAACAATCCTTTTCCAGCCCAAGAACCAAGAGCACCATTGCAGTTTCAGGCCCAAGAAGTATAAATTACAGAGGAATGAGGAGAGCAATCTGGGAGGATGGGACTGCATAAAGTAATTGACAATTACTGAAGCTGTAATTGGACAATTAACCCCAATATGTAAATGGACCAAAACTTATAAAAGTGTGAAAATGTGTGACTAGTCATCCATCTTGGGTGTATCCTCGGCTGGGCTCTTGTACTGCCCAAGATGTATCCTTTGAAGGCCTTTTAATAAATACCTACTTTATTCCTTTAACACTGTCTAGCCTCTATTCTAGGTAGCCTCTCAAGGCATCAGAGAAACTACATTTGTGAAAAGGACAACTAAGCTGTGTAACTCTTTGTAATGCAATATGTGAAGGCTGATCAAAATAGGAGTTTAAAAACTAGAACAGGGACAAATTCCTGAAGACTAGGTCATTAGTGGTGCACTAGTTTGAAAGCAAACCATTGGGAGATCCCAAGTCAGAATTACAATTTAATAGGAAAATTAAAGTAGAGACAACAATAGAGAAACACGGCTTAAACTGACAGTCAGGATATGACCTGACAGCCTGTTTGTCAGTGTGGTGGTAGCAGTCCAGTTAAATGGTCTCTGAAGTCCTTTTGGAGTGATGAATGTGATTTGGTCAAAGTGGTCATCTTGTAATAAAGTCTGGTCCTTTTCTGGAGGCCAAGTGGTGATAATGTAGCTTTTCTCCCCTGGGAATCCAGTGCTGCTCGTAGTGTCCCAAATCTCAGATTATAGCCAGTAGGAATGCTTGGTCCCTCCCCTGGGCAGAGTATCTCACAATGGGATGATGTCATTTTTTCAGTCATGAAGTGAGACTCAATGACCCATTAACAGAAGATATCACCCCAGAGTTATGGGGGATGGGTCATGGAAGAGTTAAAGAATATTGCCCCACCTGTTTTTAACAGTTTATGAAGATGACAATAGAATATGTACTTTTAGTTACATCTTACACTTAAGACAAGTGGCTGCCCAGATGCAAGCCAGAAATACCTGAGAAATACCTGAGCAACCAGAAAACTGGGAGATCACTGGAGGCATGCACCCATTTGGCTTGCACTGACACTGCAAGCAGTAAAGCCATAGTCAGAGTCATCTTGAACAAACCAAGGGAGTGGCAGCTGTTACATGTTTTAGGATCAGGCAGTACAAAGGCAGGGAGGGCAACATCCTGCCTTATGAGATCCCAGCACAGAGAGGCTTTTAGTCAGCACTAAGAAGGCACCCTCACTCACATGACTTCATATTCCCATGCAGGCTGCAGTAGCAGATACAGGGTGTCCTCATCACTCTGACATTTATTAATCTTCAGCTATCCAGAATCCTTGAAAACTATCATTGTCTGAGTCAAGTCAGTGCAGCTCTTGAGCTTCTTTAATCCTACCTGGCATCAGGCTCTCAGCTCAGCATGCTCCATATCTACCCTGCCTCTGATTTTCAAGTATGAACTCTAACCTCTTGCATTTCCACAGTGTACCTTGTGTTCCAGGTCAACTTTGAAGGTCATAGACTTCGTCTCACCTGCTAACTCTACCACCAAAGTTTTGTGTTGAAATCCAGCAGCAGGCCTTTCAAGTGCTGACTTCTATAAGAAAATAACCATTCTAAAAATAGAGCACTAAGTCCTAGGGCTGAGCAAAACCTGCTAAGTCAGAGAAAGAAAAAGTTAGCTAGGTAAAAAATCTGGTGCTGGTGGAAAAAATGAATAAATAAGAAAAGCATTAGTCCTGCCAAAGGTCGTGTTGGACCTGATGCTGTTATGATTTTCTGGAATCATTTTACCTGTGCAAAAAATAAGTAGGTAATTTGTTACAACAAGATAATCCTTATATCTGTGTGTCTTGTATTTCAATGTACAGAGGTTATTGACTGTTTAAAAATCAAATATTTAAGAAATTAGAAGATTATGTATGTGTGTGTGTATGTGATTTTCTGCCAATGTCTACACATGTCTAATCTGTCTTGCTCTCTCTAGGTTTGAATTCATTCTTCTGGTCACTTCATGGTAAACCCAGAGAAATCAGATGGTTACTGACATGCTTCCTTATAGCCTCTTCTACGCTAATTCAGAGAATCTGGTTTACAAGTAAAGGAAAAGAGACAAATGTGACCTCAGCATTATGTTTCTCTTTCTGTTTCTTTTTATTACATGTTATAATGTGGGACCACAAGAGGATTTACAGCCCACTAAGAAGTGCTTCCAGTGACTGTAGAGCAAGCGATGACTGTGTCAGTGTCATGGTGCTCTGGCTCCACATTAGCTGCAAGGACTTGGATGAAGAAATATGATTAAATGCTAAAGCGAGATGCAAAGCACTGATACCTTCATGCTGTTGGCCATCTTATCTTACACCATGAGTGTTTTTCTGTTGTCCATCTCATCTTTCTGCAGCAATTGCAAAGTTGAAGCAGAGCACCTGGAGAGGTTTGGGAATAAATCCAACAATGTTAACGTCAATGAGATATTTTTATATCTTAACTTCAATATCTTATATCTTAACTTCAATAAAACATGCTACTTCAGTCAAGCCTTTTTAGAGGGTCCTGTTAGATAACTAATTCTGACTCAACAGCTGGAGTCCTTCATTCAGAGACTTTTTTCCTTAGTAATCTATACTGTCAGATTTTCAGCAGTTTTCCCCATGTTAACAGAGGTTAGGCAAAATCTAACTACAATGGAATAAAATCCATTTTATTTGCCAGGTATCCCTGCCTCCAGGCTTCAGGGAATATTTAGACTTCTTTTTCTGTAAATTTCTTCCCTTGCTGTTTCTTATGATCAAAATAACAGCAGAGCATTTTTAATTAAAACATCCCCATCTTTCATTACCAAAGTCATGCCTTCATCCCCCAAGCCGAGTTCCCTGGAAAAGCAGCTTTGGGATGTTTAGGATCAGCTGGCCACCAGAGGGAGTGCACGGAGCCTCCAAAGCGTAACCAGGTCTCAAAGTTGGGAGCAAAGGGGATCGGAGATGCAAACCGCTCCTGTGCACTACACGTCAATCGTGGGGGTGGGCAGTCAGGCTAGGGTAGGAGCTTATGATGTGGCACCTGAGATGCTTGCAACCCACCTGCCAAAAAAAAAAAAAAAATCTCTCTCTATATAGAGATAAATATATATATAATATCTTTATCTATATCTGTCTATACCCAGATATATCACACATATACATATAACACACACACACATACATATAAAAGAAAAAGGAACAAAGTGAAAATACCATGAGACCAGGTAAACTGGAAGTTCTAAAAGGATGGCTCTGGTTTATGTTAGCTAGAATCTGGTCTGGAAAGTGTTGAAGGGTTCAATGGTTCTGTGCTTCTTAGCAGTCTCAATGTGTTTCAAAGCCCAAATTGAAGCCAATTAGTTAATTTTGTATCTTGAAGAGGAGAGCAATCGAAAATATTTCATTAAAATCTTTTTTTTTTTTTTTTTAATCAGGCAAGGATGGTCCTCCAGATATAGAGATATAGATGTCTTCCCCCATATGCAATTACACAATACCCTGATGTCAGGATGTCAGGAGGGACAAGTTACTTCTACTTCTTTGGGTAATTCAGGTAAAAAAAAAAAAAAAAAAAAAAAAAAAAAAAGGAAATGCAGGAAGACTTGAAGGACTGCTGCAACTAGCTTTGTGACAATGCTTTTCATGCCCACATGTACATGAGAGGCCGTCATAGCCATGGTTTCCTTATCACTTCAAGATTAACTCTCTAGCTAACCTAAAATGGGCAGCCCTTTTCATAGCTTCAACCCCTGTCAAGGCTTACATAATAGTAATAAAATACATACACACATGCACATCCACACACATATGTACACTTACACACTTCTTTATCACTTTGTTATTAAAATCTACTTAATTACAGTTGTTTTCATAGTAGTAACTGATCTTTTTAATTCAATATAATTTGGTCCTTCTTGGGCTACACGTAACAGTGACTCACGGGTATAGCCTTCTGCTTCTTCTACCATCAGTCTTCCTGCTTCCAGACACAGATGTGTGTGTGCATACAAATTTGAGCTAGAGCTAGTGTTCTTGAAAGTTTATTTTCTGGCTAAAAGCAATAGGGACTATTTCCTGTTTTTCATAGAGGTTGTCTGTCAGTACTGTGAAAAGGCTGGTGCCTTTTCAGGAGCTGGAAAGGTGTGTTGTTGCAAAGCAGTGCTGAAACTGATGTGCTATATTTGGGAGCAGAGGAATCAGTATATTTTTGAATAAGAGGCTACTACCCTTCCTATGCTAGAAGATAGCTCATCTTTTGCACTGAAAACTATTCTTTTTTTGGCTAAAATTATCCCTCCACTGAGGAGTGACACATTCTGAAAGTGTCAGGGACTATATATCTGTAGGTAGAAAACAAGTTTCTCCATCAATGATACATTCTGAGGACGCGTAAAGTCTTTTTTTGTGTGCATGTGGTTGAGTCTAAAGTCAATCAAATTAGTGACAATCCTTTCTTTCAGAGCTTTAACTGAATCAGCAAAGCTCCATATTCAGAATAAATCTTGTTAAAAGCATCAATTTGATTTAGAATATAGAAGGCAGGTAGCAGATTTTGCTGCTTTCAATATCTCCCTGAGTAAGGTATTAATCTCTAAACAATGGGAATACTGTTAGGAGGCAAAAGTGTGAAAGTCCTGCTTCTTACTGTTCTGTCTGTGTGCTACATGATTTGCTGCTAAGAACACAGTTAACAAGAAAACACGTGTTTAATTTTCTCTGAAAACTTCATACTAGTTTTTATCTAATAAAAAGACTGAAAATTGACACCATGGATATTTGAATATTTAGTAAATATTTCTATCAAGCATTAATAAATGAAGTACAAAGAAAACCAAGTTAATAAGCGCTGTCATTGCAACAAAACTTGAAGCATACAGTTGCATTGAGGTTTTGGGGGATGGGGATGGAGGTTGTTAGTTTGGTGAGGTTTTTTCTGCTTGATTGCTTTTTTGGGTTGGTGGGGTTTTTTTGTTTAGTCCGTTGGTGGGCTTTGAGGATTTTGGTTGGTTGTCTTTTGTTCTGTTTTGTTGGGGCTTTGTGTGCATGTTTGTGTGTGCATATGTGGGTTTTTTTAAGAATATAAAGGAAATCAAAATAGTCCTTTGATAAAATGATGTCATGGGTTTTTCTTGAAGCTGGGACACAGACAGCGAGTTTGAAGCAGATTTTAATTGCAGAGTATAAAAATCTCAAAGATGTGCTATTCAAATATACATAGTTGGAATACCTGAAACCCAGAGTTAGTTTTCACCAGCAAGTGAGAAAGCTTCTAGAGAGAATTCATGAACCCTGACCACCCATGACCACTGCAGAAGTAGCTGGAAATTACAAGTGCTCTTGAAAGGTTTTCAGATCAGGTGTCTGGGACTCACAGTAGATGATGGGATCAGCTGCCCTCTGAAACTTCTTTTTTACTTTCTTGACAAAAAAAAAAAAAAAAAAAAAAAAAAAAAAAAAAAAAAAAAGGCAGCAAAAAAGGCACTTAGATGATTAGCCTTCAAGGTCTGGAGCAATTTATAGTGGTGAGTTGAATGATTAGTGGATTTAGTCAGGATGCACTTACCCCAAAGCTTTGCATGCCTCTAATTTGAATTGCCAAGCCACTTCCACATCAAAGAGACACAGATCTGCACATCAATTTCTTTCACTAAATATTCTCTTTGACTCAGTCTATATTCCCACTGTAATCAAGAACTCATTGTACCAAACTTTCTTGAGGATAAAGGGAAGAATAAACAGCTATTCAACAAAAACTTTCTATTCTTTCCTACTATTGAACATTAATTGATATGTTTCAGACTTGACCAAAGATTCTATCTCTTGCTCTTTCAGTGATTATTTGCTGCCTATCACATTCAGGTATAATAGATCACGGGTAAGAACAGCAGTATTTTCCTTAAATCTTACCTGAAATATTAATGTTTCTAAAGCCACATTTCTTCCTTACTTTTATTCTAATAAACAGATCATGCCTGAAGGTCAATAACAGATCCTCTAAGCCCCCCCCAAGGGATTCTGCTGACAACTGCTATTGAGCTTTCCATAGGATGACCTTCTAATTTTGAAACTCAATTATGAATACATAATTAGAATATTATGTATATAATATCACTTTTATTATGACAACTGATTATCTTACCAATTTTTCACCATAAGGTTCAAAAATTATCAATTCATCACTATCTATTTTTTTCTAGTTTTTCTGCAAACACATCAATTAGATGTCCCATCTATATGCAAAGAGCAAGTACAATGGAAAAGAAGTAGTAAATTCCAGTCTCACTGAATATGGTCTTGTGTTCTGGATACTGCATTCTTCCATTTTAATATCAGTGTCCAGAAGCAATGAGAAGCTCAGGCAGAGATGTGTTCAGATAGAAACTTTCATTCTGAAATGAAAGTTTAATTGTGGCTTTCATGCACAAAGCTGCCATCTGGTATTTATGAGAAAAAGAACAAAAAATTGTTTAGCAATAAAATGAATTAACATATCTTTGCTGATGGAATTTTGTAGTCATTATCATTAAGATTTTTTGCAATGTGTTAGAAGCTTGAAAAATTCCTGTTACAACCTAAAAATTGCTTCCCAAAATATGTAATTTATAAGAAGTTTTGAGCTAAAAGCAGAAACAGCAGAGTGACACTTCCCTCCAATGGTGAGCTGAAATGGAGAGAATGGGTTTTGGAAATAATTAATTTTAATTACAGGTTTGGCTTTCTGTTTCAAATATAAATATGAATTTTGTACTTTATTCAAGATGAAAATATATCTCATGAATACCAGTAAAATCTCCTGTCCCTGACTTGAATGGTATGACCAATTTTTCTTGCTTTTCTGGCAATAATATCATGCTGTAGAATGGTTGTCTGGGCATGTGGCCCAAATCTTAGTTGAATGTCCTTTACATGCAGCCTTCCCTCTAGTCAGTTCTTCACCTGTGGATGGAAGATCAAAGCCACATGTGCACTTCGTCCCACCATTTTTTTACAACAGAAAAGCAAGGAGCAAGGGGACAAATGCTGGGTGCTGGTTGGGTTATCTCAGCTAGAAAGGAAAAAGGAGAGGGAAATGGGGGCTGAAAGCAATTCCATGTGTGTCTATGTATCACTTTCCTGTCAAAGATGCAGTTCTTTTATTTCTAGATATTTTTTTAAAAACCCAAAAAAACACAAACAATGAAACTTGTCACATCTGGAATCTCTTGTGCTCCCATCTAATTCCGGAAATGCCATATTATTAAATTAAAGCTAGAGTATACTCTGATAAAAATTCTAAACACAAAGAGCAAATTTCAAGGTAATCCATTTTCCAAGACTTCTCAGAGATTTTATGCTGGCATTCCTCTGACAGTATCATAACACTCATGAAATCTCTCCAGGCAGACAGGGCTCTTCCATTGGCTATATTTATTTAGTACAAACATTACACAAGTGAAAACAATTCTTCTATTTTTACATGAAAAACAGACTGTTACAGAGAATCCTTACTATTGAAAATTATAATTAAAACACGAAACCAAAAAAAACCACCTTGCCATGTGAACCCCAAGTATGAGCAATAATTTCAAAATTAGCAACGACTTTAAAAAAATCAACTTTCTCTCTACATTTTTATCTACTTCAATGAGAGCACATTCTGGTTTTTTCCACTATTTTCATAAGATTTTTATCACCTACTTCTTATTTCCTAAGGGAAAGTCTGTTTTTAAGTCCAAGATAATCTTATCAACTTCAGTTTGCAATATAGTTTGGTATGAAAACCTTATCTATGATGTAATCAGTCCAAACAATATTATTCAGGAAAAAAATGGAAGGTAAAAAGAAGAAAAAGGAACAGAAAACAAAAAATAATATTTCTTCAATGGAAATTAAAATTAGCATGACATCCATGTGTCATCACATTTCAACTTCTGAAAAAGTATGTTTTCACTGAACTGTGAACTTTGTATTTCTCATGGAGTGGGTCTGGCTGAGACACAGTTAATTTTCTGGACTTGCTCCAAGAGGTCCATGTCCTTATTCAGGGGACCCAGAGCTGCACGCAGTGTTCCAGGTAGGGTCTCATCAGAGCAGAGCAGAGGGGCAGAATCCCCTCCCTCCCCTGCTGCCCACTCTGCTTTGGGTGAAGCCCAGGATGAGGTTGGCTTTCTGGGCTACAGGCACACATTGCTGAGTCATGTAGAACTTCTCATTAGCCAGCACTGCCAAGTCTTCCTCCTAAAAGCTGCTCTTAATCCATTCCCTGCCCATCCTGTATTTGTGTTTTCTCTCCCTCCTCCCCTGTAGCAGCTCAGAGGGAATGGGGACTGTGGTCACTTCACCAGCCTTTGCCTCTGCCACCCCTTTCTCCTCAGGGGAAGACACCCTCACACTTTTCCTCTGCTCAAGCTTGGGGTCCCTCCCATAGGAGTACTTCCCATAGGCTGCAGTTCTTCATGAACTGCTCCAACGTGGGTCACTTCCATGGGGTGCAATCCTTCAGAAACCAACTGCTCCAGAGGCAGATCCCAGATGGGGTTAAAGGTCCTGCCAGAAAAGCCAAGCAACTTCTTGGGGAGTAGTTACTTGGGGAGTAGTTTCTTGCCAAGTAGTTTCTTGCCAAGTAGTTTCTTACCAAGTAGTTACTTGGCGAGTAGCTACTTTGCGAGTAGTTTCTTGGGGGGTAGTTTCTTGCTGAGTAGTTTTTTGAGGAGTAGTTTCTTGGGGAGTAATTTTTTTGCGGAGTAGTTTCTGGGGAAGAAGTTTCTTGCTGAGTACTACTCTTGCCGAGTAGTTTTTTGGGGACAAGGTTCCTGCCAAGTAGTTAGTTGTGGAGTAGTTACTTGGGGAGTAGTTTCTTGCTGAGCCGTTTCTTGCTGAGTCGTTACTTGCCGAGTAGTTTCTTGGGGAGTAGTTTCTTGGGGAGTATTTTCTCGCTGAGTAGTTTTTTGGAGAGACATTTCTTGGGGAGTAGTTTCTTGCCAAGTAATTTCTTGGGGAGTATGTTCTTGAGGAGTAGTTTCTTGGTGAGTAATTTTTTTGCCAAGTAGTTTCTTGAGGAGTAATTTTTTTTCTGAGTAGCTACTTTGGGAGTTGTTTCTTGCCGAGTTGTTTCATGTGGAGTAGTTTCTTGGGGAGTAGTTACTTGCCGAGTATTTTCTTGGGGAGTAAGTTTTTGCGGAATAGTTTCTTGCTGAGTAATTTCTTGGGGTGTATTTTCTCATCAAGTAGTTTCTTGGAGAGAAGTTTCTTGGGGAGAAATTTCTTATTGAGTCGTTTCTTGGAGAGTGGTTTCTTGGGGAGTAGTTTCTTGAGAAATAGTTCCTTGACGAGTACTTTCTTGGGGAGTAGTTTCTTGGGGAGTATTTTCTCACTGAGTAGTTTCTTGGGGAGTATTTTCTTGCTGAGTAGTTTCTCGTTGATTTCTTTCTTGCCAAGTACTTTCTTGGGGGGTAGTTTCTTGGAGAGTAGTTTCTTGAGGAGTAGTTACTTGCCAAGTAGTTTTTTGGGGAACAGTTTCTTGCTGAGCAATCTCTTCGGGAGTACTTTCTCACAGAGTAGTTTTTTGGAGACAAGTTTCTTGGGTAGTAGTTACTTGCCAAGTAGTTTCTTGGGGAGTAATTTTTTTGCCGTGTAGTTACTTGGGAGTTACTTGGGAGTAACTTGGGAGTAACTTGGGAGTAACTTGGGAGTTTCTTGCCAAGTAGTTTTTTTGGAGAGTAGTTACTTGGGGAGTAGTTACTTGCCGAGTAATTTCTTGGAGAGTAGTTTCTTGCCGTGTAGTATCTCAGGGAGTAGTTTCTTGCAAAATAGTTTATTCAGGAGAAGTTTCTTGGGGAGTAGTTTCTCGGTGAGTAGTTTCTCACCGAGTACTTTCTTGGAGATTACTTTCTTGGATAGTAGTTTCTTTGAGAGTAGTTTCTCTTCAAGTAATTTCTTGGGGGTAATTTTTTTGCTGAGTAGTTTCTTGGAGAGAAGTTTCTTGGGGAGTAATTTTCTTGCCAAGTAATTTTTTGGGGAGTATGTTCTTGAGGAGTAGTTTTTTGAGGAGTAATTTTTTTGCTGAGCAGTTTCTTGGGGGTAATTTTTTTGCCGAGTAGTTTCTTTGGGAGTAGTTTCTTGCCAAGTAGTATCTTGGGGAGTACTTTCTTGCTGAGTAGTTTCTTGGGGAGTAGTTTCTTGGGGAGTAGTTTCTTGCTGAGTAGTATCTTGGAGAGTAGTTTCTTCCGAAATTGTTTATTCAGGAGAAGTTTCTTGGTGAGTAGTTTCTTGGTGAGTAGTTTCTTGTCGAGTAATTTCTTGGGGAGTATGTTCTTGGCGAGTAGTTTCTTAGGGAGTAATTTTTTTGCTGAGTATTTTCTTGCCAATTAGTTTCTTGGGGAGTAGTTTCTTGAGGAGTAGTTACTTGTGGACTAGTTTCTTGCCGAGTAGTTTTTTGCTGAGTAGTTGCCCCCTCCATGGGATCACTGGTCCTGCCAGGAGACTGTTCCAGTGTGGAATTCCTAAGGGGTCATACCCTCCTTTGGGCAACTTATCTCTTTGGCATGGGGTCCTCCAGGGTCTGCAGGGGAATTTCTGCTCTGGCACCTGGATCACCTCCTTCCCATCCTTCTTCACTGGCCTTGGTGTCTGCAGGGCTGTTCCTCTCATGTACTCTCATGCCTCTCTTCAGCTGCAGTTGCACAGGTGTATTTCCCCCTTCTTAAATATGTTATCCCATCCATTTGGGAGCTGTCTGGTATTGGCTCTGTCAGACATGGGGGGAGCTTCTGGAAGCTTCTCGCAGAAGCCAACCCTGTATTTCCTCCACTACCAAAGCCTTGCCACACAAATCCAATACATCTCCTCACACAAACAAACAAACAAACAAACAAACAGAATATAAAATTAAAATTATTTCAACAATTTCTGTATGTACACATATATGCTTCATTACAATTTCTGTTAAAATGTGGTATTTGTATTTCTTCTTCTAAGCTGCTAAGCAAACTTAACATTGCACTGCAGCGTTGTTTACATTTTCTTGGTAGACTAAAAAGTATAAGTGACTATAAGTACAAGAATCAGCAGAAAAGACATTCTGATAATTCTACCACTGAAAAACATTGTGTGGGGTTAAGGGGAATTGGAAAGAGACTGCAGAAGAAGTTACAGTCAGCTGAGTGCCAAATATTCAAGGCATATTTGAGCAGCAAAGGGATAAGGTTGCAAATAATAGGTCACGAAAATCTGTGTGTGCATAATACTAACAAAGGAGCTAATTTTTTCTAGGGAAGGAATGAGATTATTTGTATTTTTAAACAACCATGAAAGCAAATTAATTTCTCTAACCTTAGGCAATTAAACTGAGGTGTCTCAGGTCCTCACACCAGAGTGGAAATGTCCTCAAGATAACATATTACTTTTCCAGAGGCTTAGAGTCAGAAATGAATTTGAGTCACACTGCCCAACAAACAAAATGGTGTTTTCTGACCCAGATAGTTTACTGCCTACAGGTTTTCCTGAAATTCTAGCCAGTACAAAACATGAGTGCCAGAGCACCATCATTCTTATATGAGAGAGTTAGGCATAGCCCCAAAACAGAAACATTTAAGTTAACTCCTTTTATTAATTGATGCTTATATAGTGTGTTCGTTACAGAATTCTCTCATCAGCAATGGGATAATAGCATGTACTACTGAGTTCACATCAGATAATAGATGCAAAAATAAGCAAAACTATCATAGACATTGTTTCTTATTGACAAAAACCCAACTTGATAAATGAGGTAGTGCAGGTGTTGTTTTCAGGGTCTTCATGGCAGTAATACATGCTGTAGGCAATTGCATTTTGAAAAAATGAATCACGGAGGATACTTAGCTGAAGCCTGGAAAACATGTTTCTGCACTACAGTAAAAATTCTGTGCTGACTCAACCAACAAGAAAATGTTTTCCGACTATCTTCTGGCAGCATAGTTAAGGCAATGCTGATTCTTAGGTTGAGTGATCTGTAGCATGACCAGCTTTCAAGCATGGCAGAAGTCTTGCAGCAAATCTGCCTCAGGCAGAGCCACGCAAAAGTGGGATGTTGTAAGCAGTGCACACGGGACAGTCACATGCATGTGTGTGCACACACACACACGGGGTGGCACCCTCCATTGCTTTGGCTTTCTGGCTTGCAAATGCAACAAAATATATATTGCTCTTTAATATCTATTATTGCTGGGCTCCACATCCAAACATACTTGGAAAACAGTTTTCCAGGAAAACCTTATCAAATTTCACCATAATAGTAAGAAAATACTTTTTAGTTTTGTAAGTTTCTTTTATCAATTGAAGAACTATTTAATTCCTGATTGAACATCAATAGCTATTTCGGCTATTTTAACATAATTAGAGTTATTTTAAACTTTGGTATGCTCTCCATTGTTTAATTTCTTAACTATACTTGGCAGCCAAGTTGGAGACAACATCAATCAAAGAAAGTTAGCAAAAAGAACTATTTGAAAATGGTTTCCAAGCTGTTTGTCACCAGGGTTCTCCTGTACTGGCATGTCCTGTCTCAGTTAGTTTATTAAACTGCAAACACAGAAATAAGATATGTATCTGTGTCTTTTGTAAGACCTAGCATTTAGCAGAATTTAAGCCAATATAATTTCAGCCTGGAGGAAAATTTCTGGGATTCTTTTTAGTGTTTAGCACTATATTTAAAATTATATACTTTGACACTCAATTTCAACAAATGCTACACCAAGGCAAAATTTTTAGCTACTTTTAGAAAAGTGTCTGGGCTCTTAAATCAAGGACATGCTTCTGAAAACAGTGAATTATTTTACATATTTCCCCAATTATGAAATATTAAATTATTTCTCTCAAAACAATCAGAAGGAGTCCTAGGTCTCCACTCACAGAGATTTAAAATCACATAATATTTCATGTGTAACTGATTTTGCTGCTTTAATGTATTTGATATTTCATATTTATAACACTAAAATATTTTCCTATATGACTTTAATAAATCATAATCACTAAAAAACCCCTTATCTGCATCTAAAAAAGGGCTTAATTCCTGTTTTACTTGATCAAGGGCTGTGCATACCTTAAAAATAGGTTTTATATCAAATGAGTATGTATTTGTAACATCTACGTGTAGATTTCTCCCTGGCACACACTTTTGACAGTTCTATAACCATAAAAAATGGTCCTACTCATCATATACATGTATGCCAGTTTAAAACCACATGAATATACTCAATTTCTCTAACAGGAAAAATGGTCTATGCACAATTGTAGCATTGAGAAAAGCCTGACCAGCAAACCTCTCTTATTTGTAATAAAGCAAATCAAAACAAATAGAACCAAAGCAAACAAAGACTCAGAAGACTCAGAATCAGGTTCTTAATTTCTATCCAGAACACAGTTATTTGCATCTTGTCTTAAGTGATCCATATCCTTCATATCACATTCTCACAAAGAAGAGCTGCTCTGTTGTGCTGATCTTCAGTGCCATGTTAAGATTTCGAGTTGCTCCAGAGTATGTATATTTGGTTTTAACAGACAAAAAAGATTAAATAGGTACATACAACAGAAATCGGGACAGTTACAGAACTTATGGACATCAACATGTTCCTGAGATACTCTCTTCTGCAGTTATTCAGTACCTTTTCCTAAAATATTGAGAAAACAAAAAATGCCAAAAAACCAAGAGAATCATGATGTTACCCATTTCAAAATGTCAAAGCATAGCAATGGCAATTTGACTCTTTTTTGTTGTTTGTTTGGTTTTGGTGTTTGTTTTGTTTTCGTTTTTTACCCCACTGATAGGTAACTTCATATTTAAGGGTTCTCATGGTACGAAGTGATATTCTCATTTAATCACAGCATTTCTGTCAAAACAGAGCAATACAGTTTCATTTTTTGTTATTTGCTACACAGCCACAAACTCTTAGTTCTTTGGGTGCTTGTAGATACAAACCTGTAGCTACAGAACCCCTGACATTTACATGTTCAAAGCTCCTATTAATATTATCAAAAGGCAGGAGTTTGTAATGAAAGCAGAACCAAGTCTTTTAAGAGCTATGTATTTTTTTCTTCTCTACCATCTTTGACTTCCTCTCATATAGACCTTTTACTTAAGCTTCTCCACCTGCCATCTCCAAAAATATCCATTTCCTTAAAAAAAAAAGAAAATAAAAAGAAAATGAAAAAAAACTCCTTCTAGATCAAAAGTGACAGAGAATAGATGGTGCACTACTGGCCGGGGAAGCACAAGCTATGAAGGTCACTGGAGAATCCCAAGACCACTAAAATGCAATTCCCTGACTTAAAAAAGTTTGAGAAGCCTGCTTCTCTCATGCCAGGCCCTGAGAACCTGTAAGTGCTTTCTGGTTCATCTGAGAGGCCCCACTCACCTTTATGGTTCAAAATGATGAGGTTTACTCCCCAGTCAAATTTAACCCAAAAGCCAAGGCACACTAGGAAAAGGGCCTGACTGCCACACTCTGGGCTACCCTGCCTGGACACTGTTCAACCAAGCAACCAAGCACTTCCTTGGTCTCTCTTTGCTGCTGGGTGAGAGACGTTAGCCGAGGTAGTGCAGGGGCTGTGGAACGAAGGGGTGACTGGTTCCCAGTTAAGGGTTCTGGAGAAGAGGCCCCTTTTTTTCCCACTGCTGCTGCAGGAATATTGTGAGAAAGTAGGGAAACCTGCAACCCTCCTCCTCTCTATAGCAGCAAAGAGCTAACCCTGCTCTTTAAAAGACATTTGAATGCCCTGCGAGGACCCTTAGTGTTTGCTGCAGGCTGTGTGCAAGGACTGGGAGACACCTTGGATGCTTCTCCAGTGCCCACACATTTGTGTTCCACCTTCGTGATGACTACCCATGTCCCTACAAATCCATGGTTTTAAAGTCCAGCCATTTCTTGCCAGTCTTCTTCCAAATTCTTACTTGGCTTTTAGTTTTGTTTTCAAAAATGCTAATAGTCATGCATGACAGCTCCAGTGACCAGGCTGATGTGTAAGACTGGCATTTCAAGTTAATGTCAAAGTATTAGAAATGGTTTGCAGTTAGCTGTCTTTAGGGACTGATCTTTAGGGACTGTCTCTAGGGACTGCACAGCTTTTTCACAGAGCATGTGACTCACTCCTCATATTATAAGCCACTAACAATGTTATCAAAAATCTCCTACGGCATAAATGAATGGTTGCATATATGATGTAACTGCCACAAGTTGGTTGTGTTTCTTTGTCTTCAGTTTCTGACTGCAATATGTAATAATAATCTTCCTAGAGAAAATTGCTCAAACAAACCACAACTACATGCAATATTTCCACTACTCCCATTTTGCAAGATAGTGTTCTGATACAGTGACTGCCTTTTGTGCTCTGTCTCAGAACAAATCAGAGCTTAATAATAGAGCAAGCATAGAGATGTACAGAGAGTGCATTAAAGTCACCTCCACTTTTCCTAACAAACACATTGCCATCTGTCATCCCCATAACAGCGCGTGAAGGCAAAAAAAAAAAAAAAAATCAGCTTGAAGAAATGATCTAGAAAGAAGCAGTCACTGCACATGCATTGATTACTACAAATGTGTTGCTGTAAGGGCAAACCTGTTTGGAAGTCTGAACTCTTATAATCTCTCAAAAAAGATACAGAGGGGAAAATGGGAAACCAGAGAAAAGCATAATTATAGTGTCTTCCTGTCAAATGGTTGGAGGGATAAAATGTCATCTTCCTGCATAATAAATAAATTAGAATTTCAATATTTAAGTCCTTGTCAGAGAGAAGATCTATCACAGAATAATCATTAATTTCTATGCCGTCTCTAGGGTAATTTTTCTCCATTGAGGGCATTTGACTGTTAAATGCTAATAGGAATTAAATAAATGCTTATGAAGTTTAAGATATCTAATCAAGAAAACCCAGAAAAGATTAAAATTACTTCCCTCCCCCCCGCTACTTACAACAGACACTGGTTGTGATATCCAGATGTGAAGCATCTAATGAACATAATGGCATCTATTTTAGTAACTACTGTAGCATCAATATTACTTTGCAGATCACGACAGATTAGAAAAAAATTAAAGACAAGGAAATTGTGGTGTCCCTGTCAGTTGACTTCATCAGTTGCACTTTGTATTTTATCCTTGAAACCTGTCAGACTCTCAGTAAACAACATTACTTCAGTGTCATCTATATTCACCAGAAGATCCTAATAGCTTCTGAGGTAACCTTGACTGTCAGTTGTGAATGGCAACCAGTAGTGACCACATTTAGGGCTCTGGTCACATCACTCTTATCTGGACAATCTTTCCTTTTCCTTTCTTTGCACTTGCATTTTTATGTGTCAACACATCACTTCCTTCTTTATTGGGCCCTCTACAATGGATCCTATTTCCTTATCTCTAGAGAAGAAGTGAAAAAATATTAGTTTTTCTCAGAATTAAAAATCATCACCATGCAATACCAACACATATTGTTCCATATAAAATCAAAACCTGTGTAGAAGATAACAGGGATTACTGTATTTTTAAACTTTTTTTTCTTACCTAGAAAAAGTTAAACGAGTTGTTTGTTTGTTTGTTTGTTTGTTTTTAAACTTGGCACTCCCCTTATTTCAAAACCCACTATTTTGAATCTGATTTTTAAAGCAATGCCATTTACTGTCCCACTTTTGACAAATTTACTGCTCAGAAAATTCAAACAGCCTACCTCTTCAACTGGAATCCTCTTTCCATGTACTTGTCTAGCTTCCTGTGTCAGTCTTAGTGCTCTTGTGTGCCCTGGAAGCCAGTGTAATGAGGAGCAGCCAAGTTCAGGAAGCAGAGAAGGAGCTGATGAATAACAAGACCACTGCAGAAATTCTTGGATTTGTGAGAAAGCCCTAAAGTCATGGGGGATTGCTACTGGAGGCAGATTTTGGAGAATATCCCTTAGATGTTGCCTGAACTGCCTGCCAGGATTCATCTTAACCTTTCAGGGAATGCATATGAGGAACTCAAGAGACATACTCAATTTTATCAGGAACATAACTGAGAAAGCTTCAGCATCAAAATTTATATAGGTGCACCAAAGGGCAGAGACACAGATGCAGAGGCATCTCTCCTTGACTTCCATCTTGGTCAGCATTACCTTTGATGTTTACTTAGCAGAGAATTTTCCTTGCCTGCAAACAAGTGATCATTATTCCACCCAGTTTTGGCTAGTTAGCTATTATTGAGATGCCTAAGGTTTTTCTCCCCCCTGTCTGTTGCCACAGAGATGGGAAGCAAAGGGTGTGAGCACAGTAATGGTTTGTTGATAAAGCAGGGATTACCTGCTGGACTTGCAGGCAGAGTTTTTAAAGTAAGCCCCTTCACTTGGAAAAAAAATGGAAAGGCTCTTTTCTGTGATGGCACTAGAGTGTTTTTTTTGTCATTGTGCCTCGAATTGCATCCTGGAAGACTATTTGAAAAATGTCATGACCCTAACTACATATTTTTTTTTCAATGTTTCCAGCATCATCATCAACATCATCATCATCATCATCATTATCTTCAGTAAGAATAAACCTGGAGGTCCAATCTGATCTTCAGCCATACTTGTGAGAACTCATGGTCTTCAAAGCTGCAATGCCATGCGCTTGGAAGTGAATTTGCACAGTTTTAGGTCACGATATAAATTACCCAGAAAGTCTTTGTTAATGCTGCTGTCAGTTGGAAACTCAGCTTAACTGTTAATAGCCCAGAGTGAACCTCGAGGTTGACAGCCTAAACAAGAAAAAGATCTTGTGAAAATTATTGCAGAGTAATGTGAAGATGTAACTTAAATTATTACATCCATGGAAACTAGTCAGGAGAGGGTTGTTCACCCAAGGTAAAAATAATTACTCCTAATTAATGAGTTCCCTGCAAAAATATGTCTGTACTTGAGAACCCTACGGTCTTTACAGCTTTAGTAGCCATCATCTTGAAGTTGTAGACAATATCTTTTTCAATGGACACGACCTCAATATAAAACACTGCCAAGAGAAGGAGCTTTTCTATTGGAAAGCATGTGGTGAACTATGGGTTTGAATTGCTATTGTCACGAGATAGTGATAAATAGTAGTCATGTGCAATTTCCACAGACAGATGAATGCGTAGCTGACTAATGGCATGTTTTGCTCATTTAGCTGCTGGACTGCTCAAAAGTAAGACTTGCATCTGCACTTTCTGCAGGTACATAGAGGACTGGGACAAAAAAATCCTCCTATTCAAGGATTACAGCCAGGCTCATGGGTTTATAGTTAAAAATCTGATGCAATTTTTACACCTGAAATTGATGATTTTTGTAAATTATTACCTAAATAAAATTTAATGGATATTCCCTCCTTACAGAACCCCAATTTTACCACTCTTTGAGAAATAGCAGCTCTTCAAGAAATAACCATCATTTGGGGAATGGGGGCAGAGGTTTAACATTCATATTCCCCTTCCTTTTTGCTTTGTGCTTGACTGCATCCATGCCTTGATGCAAAGTACACTTCTTATTGTACCGCAAGTCTGCAGCACTAAATTTGTGGCAAGTTACAAGGTCATTAAATATCTATCATTTTATTCCAGTCAGAGATTAAGAAAAATATGTAAAACCAAACTTGTAAAGAATATCCTGAATGGGATGGAGAAACATTAAATTCTTGTAGCTGTGTCACGTTATTTTACTAGTTTCTTTAAAGCAGTACTATGTAAGCATTGTTAAAGTGGAAAAGATGCTTTAGAAACCAAGTTACACAAAAACAGCTCTAGAGCAGTAAAAACAACAAATTACTTAACACAGGTGTATTCTTTCATAAAGATGGTATGCAAGACTTATGAAATGCAGGAGAAAAAAGAATTTCATTTTCTTGTATTGTGCTCAAGAATACAAGAAAATTGAACTCTCTCAGCTCACACTGGACTTACTTCAAATATCTGCTGCCAGTCAGAACATTCTTTCTGACAGGATTCCACTTACCAAGTGCTTTGCAATCCAAGGACTGTACCAGTTTTCAATCAAAGGGAAGGGAACATAACACAGAAGCTATCAGCTTCTACAGATGACTACAATCTTAGCATACCCGTGGAAAGTTTTGGAGAAGAAAGCTGTTTATAGAGTGTTTCTTTGGTGAAGTTATTTTAGATTGAGTTTAACAGTGAACATTTTCATAGATTAAAGGAAAGAAAGAAAGAAAGAAAGAAAGAAAGAAAGAAAGAAAGAAAGAAAGAAAGAAAGAAAGATCACATTTAGGAGGAGTGAAAGATGTTCTATGAGTTAGAATAAGCAATGTTTTAAAAATTCAAACTATTTCAGTCACCCTCACAAAGTAGACAGAATCAACCAACAATGAATAACCCTATTAAAAGCATTAAGAATAATACCAATTGTTTTATTGTGAATCTTTAAGATTATTTTATAGCCTTCTAGCTTTAAGAACAATCAAGGCTAGAGAAAAAGCAATTAAGATTCATGTCTCAATTCTCAAAATTTATTACAGCAAGATTCCAAAAAGTAAATTTTTATTCTATCATTTTTTCTTCATCTCACTGAAGACTCATGTCCCGCTGCAGTAGAGGGGAATCTACAGTTTCTGGAGAACCTTAATATTATATTCAACTGGCAGGTGATAAACGAAGCTTGTGTGGAATGAATGGCATGAGGATAACCAGTGCATCAGAGTCATCAACAGATACCCTGAATATTGCTGTTTCAAGGTATTTTTCTCATTTCTCACAGCACGCATAACCTAAATTCTCTTAGAAATTCAAATTGTGTTTTCACAGCAGTGACCTGTGTCAGAGCAGAGAGAAAATACATGGTCACAGTGGTTCAGAGCACTACAACAATGAGAAGATGGTGCGCACTACAGCCAGTACATCTTGATGGCCTCTCTGGCACAAGCATCTAGCAGGCAAGGCAGTAAAAATGACAGATAATACCCCTGTAGACCTTGACACATCTAGTAGTCATGTTAACAAATTCCACTGCAAAAAATATACTACCTGGTTGTTGTTTTAAATGTAGTTTGTGGATAGCATCCAGAGTGCAAATGTGTCTGTTGGACTGAGTGTCAGACCTCTGGGATCTCAGTGACCTCGTCATTTACCCAGCTAACACCCCCATCCATCTAACACGCATTAGAATGCGCTGCGCCGCCTGTGCTCGGAGCAATCAGCCATTGCTGAATCCTCACACTGTGACACTTGTCTCTGACTTGATTCTGGGTAGCAATCAAACAGCCAAGCAGAGGGCAAACATTATCTTGCTCTTAAGTTCTAACTTTTTGCATATACAATTTTGTGGAATAATAATATATGGCCAAAGGATATTCTTACATTATAAGTTTGAAGCTGCAGTGAGGATTTAATGTGACTAGTGATGCATGTCTTACATATGCATTCGTAAAGACAAAGAGAATCTAGTCTCTTATGCCTTTGAAAATAGCATTTCTCTGATAGATATTAATGCAATGAATTTACATAACACTTTCAACTCTAAAATTGGGCTGATGCCCAAGACTGCAGCAGACAAGCCTGATCATTTATAGAAGAGCCTCTCTCCTAAATGTCACGTAGCATCTTTAGATACTAATAGTGAGCTCTATAAGAAGACAGTAACAAAAGGGGTGAAGAGAACTGCAAAACAGAAAAGTCTTACAGTTAAAGAGATCTGGCAGGATCTGTACTCCTGGTTAGCTCACAGGGTTATTGGTGTACATGTTCAAATGCAAACTTTGACCCAGCTCCAGGAGAAGCTGAAAGTCTGACAGATAACACACATACAAAAGATTGCTTGATATATTAAGGCATCAGTTTTAGACTTTATGGGTGAGCATTCTCTTTGATAATGTGAACTGTCATGGAGTCTGGTGTTAAAGCAGGCCCGAGATGATCAGTGCTTCTTTTATAGTGGTTCAGGACAGTTCTTGAGACTGACAGAGGTAATACTTAGACCATCTACCCACTCAAAGTGAAGTTTAGTAACTGGTATGTTAATTGTAAAAAAGAGAAAGAAAAAGTCAATCAATTCCAGGCTTAGAGTTTTCAATTGTTTCTTACTCATGCAGACTTTTCTCACTGCTGGTGACTGTGAGGTCCTTAGTGCTTCATGATACAGGAGCAGATTCACATTATCTCAATCTATCTGGGATGTAGACATAATCTCCTGGAATGACTGGGCCCTAGTGTCATGGGAGAGTGATTTGAAAGGAGAAAAAGCAAAAGGGTTTTTACAAGGGAGAGCTGGCTCATCCTAAAGCCTCGTTTCAATAAAAATACCACGAAAAAAAAGAAATCCCTACCTTAGGCTATGCCTACCATCTGATATGCAGAAAGCATGGCGGCAATCCATTTTTTTTGGTTAAAAATCATCCTGAGGCTCATTAAGAAACACCAAGAAATAAGTGCATGGGATTTCTGCTATATTTGATTCTTCAGAAAAAGTTCTCTCTTAAAAGACCGTATTTGTCCATGATACCAGTCACAATCAGTGATTCATGAATTTTTATTTCTACTTTCATCCCATTACTGATGGTATTTGTACAATTACCCAAAATGCTTTATTTATCATGGAAGTTACTCTATTCTATTGGTGTTTTGGTTTCAAATAAAAAGCTCCTGAAGTTCATCAACTTTGATGCTTTTAGGTTTTATGTTCTTTTACTTTCTCAAAAGCTCAGAAGTAGAGGGAGGGACAGGCTTGCTTCATTATAGCTTTCAGGAAGACACTCTAGATAATAATTAATTATATATAATTACAAAAAATATATTTAACTATAATAAAATTAAATATCAATACAATATTTTATTATAATTAAATACTTCTATCATTTTCAGATCAAAATATGCTCATTTTCCATTTCATGTATTTTCAAAGCCAGGTTTATAGTATGTTGCTTTTCTCATTTAGCTTGCTTTCCTTTGTTTTATTTACTCTTCTGGCTTCACTTTGGCTAAGCTTTTTTATTCAAAAAATATTCAGAAAGGAATTGTAACCTAAGAAGACTTCTGTCTCTAAAGTTGTATGCTTTGCTATACAACTTCAACAAAAAAATATTTTGCCCTTACAATTGAGCATATCAGTGTTTGCAGTGGTATTTGAGTGAGATTTTATTTGAGTTTATGCTGCTTATTTCTGCTTGAGGCAGAAATGCCTAATTTTGTGTCTGTACCACCAAGCTTAATTGTTCCAACCTCCAGTTGGAGTATTTAAATAAATAGTAGTGAAATACTAAAAGAACAATATCTCTAAGAGCTTAAAATAAAGACTGCAAGCAGCTTGAAAGCAATTACACATTTAAAATGTTAATTTTCCAATTTCAATATTTTCCACTTAACATACTGCTAACAGTAAGACAAACAGCATGTTCAGATTACATTTTATTGCCTCATCAATGGACTTATCTGCTCTGCTGAGTTTAATTTAGCCTAGATACATAACACAAATCACATAAAATATGAATTTTCTAATCTTTAGCTGAACACTGCAAGTTTTACATTCCTGATTACTTTATTATTTCATTTAATTTTCAATATGATTTATGTATTAACGCAAATTCAAGTATAGTGCATTCTCTTTGAACAAAAAGAAATATTAAATTCTTTTGAATTTCATCTGAATAAAAAATAAGGCTTTAAGGAAATGTAAATAAGATGCTGTGAGAGTGTTGACAACAAATATCTTCATAAACAAGGAGTGTAAAAATCATATACAGGTTATATGAACATCCTATACTATGAGACTGCGACACTAATCAGAACAAAAATTTAACCAATTAAGTTATCTTTCCGAGATTTCTCTAAATAACAGAACTTCATTTATCACCCAGCATGTAGTACTCAATACAGTCAAGCTTCCTTCTGACTTCCATAAGTTTGATTATCCCAATAAAACATATGCTTAGTAAAAGATTCTAGAACTCTGAAAACACATCCAGTGGTTACATCTGAAGAGATGCAGACAAATAGACTACTTATTCTATAGTTATTAACTTGCATGTATATGTAGTTATAAATACGACGACTACAATTTGGAACTTCTTATTAAAAAAAAAAAAAAAAAAAAAAAAAAGACAGAGTCCATAAAATTAGACATATAATTGTACTTATATATGATCTTCGGAGCAAAAATTAGTGTCAAAGCTCCAGAAGAATTTTGCATATTATCTAAGGAAAGGTATTATGAAATTTTTGGTAAGCCATTTCTGCAGCAAGCAATGTAAATGAATTTTAAACATAAGACAGCAGCACACAATAATTAAGTTTGTTCCAAGTCTGTAGAGCTTCATGAAACATTTGGGAAAACACACTATCAGAAATATTATTTTTATAAGACTCACAGCAGCAACTATACCATGTAGGAGTTTCCACAGCTCCCTCCAAAGAGGGAACAATACTACTGAGGAGAAATCTGCCTCCTGTTCTCTATTTCATAATGTGAAGAAATTGTGTAGATTTTACTGCATAATGGCTTTAAGTTGCAGGCAAAGTCAGCAGTCATCATCCAAGAGCTCATTTGTTTGGGTCAAACAGAGAAAATTGTCAAACAGTTATAAACCAGGCTATAGCGACTAGGCAAATGATGCAATTACACCATCTTCCTGACTGTTTTACACTCAAATTGACATCTTCCTACGTGGTGACAAAGTGGGAGGAAAAGGGTACTCTGAGGACTTACTTATTTTGAACTTTCTGTTGTTCCTATTCAAGTTATCAGAGAATCTGGTATAACTGAATAGCAAAAGGAATAAAGTTTAATCAGATAAGATATTTTTAAAAAAACCCAAAAGATTAATTACCTGTAGAACTTACACTCATAAGACAGCAGCAAGGTTAAAAAAGTTCAAGATAGTTTTGCAGTGTAAAATGCTCTGCATTGGATAGGATACAGATTCATCTGACATTGCATCCATACAGCTGTTACTCACATTTTGGTTCAGGTTAACAAATTATCACAGGATGTTTGTCTGTATTTGGACTTCTCCCCCCAGTGTGCAGAAGCACAGGGTGAAATTGAATAATGGCCCCTTTCCTCTTTGCTAAATAGGATCAGAGAAATTAAGTGCAAGAGGCTAATTTTGGAAATAGAGTAACAAGAAGGAGGGGTCCACAATTACAAGGAAAATGAACATTTTCGTTGCATGCCTTTTTTGAATTATTTTCCTAAATTTTCTCCAAAAAACAGTACACCTCAAATACAAATTACGACAAAATCCAGAGAGATGCCATAGACTTTCAATCTAAATCCAAGCCCTGGCTTCCAAGCATCATTTTGTCTACCAAACATCCAGCTGCATTAGTCTCACCAAACATGCTTAGCAAAATAAAGCCTATCCCAGTGTCAATAGTTGCTAATGTTCCTATAAGAATATGACCTTCAGCATCTAATAACTCTACTTTGCAAAAAACCTTGACATTTTCACAATGTAAATCCAACAGATTTTATATCAAATGACCACAGGCATGACAAAACATGACAAAAATGTTTGTTCCTACTAATTAATTTCAAGAAGACAGCTAGAATCAATGTCACAATATGATGATCAACAACATTTCTATATGGAGCCTGATACCCATTAAAAACCTGCTTGTAGGTAAAGAACGTCAGTAATATGCTACAGGGTTCAAGATAATGAGAATACATATTGTTTCTTCTTTTTGTCAACTTCTGTTTGTTATATTTTTGTTGTTGTTGTTGTTCTGAACAGAGGCAATCAGGGAACTTCAAACTCTCTGATCAGTCTCTGACAAACTTCCAGCTTCCTGGGACCCATGGTAAAATCCACAAATCCACACTCGAGTAAAGCAGCAAGGCTCCTTACATTTCAAGAGGATAACATGGAAAACAAATGAATTGCTTAGAGCTTGCTACTTATAAGCACTGGCTACAGCAGTACAGATGAAATCCTGCTTTCCCTCAGGGCTAAAATGCAGACATGGTTCCGTGAAGATACAAACTTTTGATGTCAAGTCAGTCACTGACTACAAATAAACCATCCTCAGAACTCTATGGAAGCCACAGTTTCACTGTCAGTTTCAAACTCCAGCTGCTGTGCCTTGTCCCTGAGCAACAGTGGAGGTCTCATCCTTTGTATCTCAGTCTTGACAGGAGGAACAGAAGATACCTGACTCCAATGGCTTCCTGCCCTGAGCCTTTACAAATGCCCTTTTGTTCTTCATGTTCCTCCAGTGTGCCCATTCAAACATTATTATTCCACAGCTGTCATATCTTTGAAGAAAAAAAAAAAGAAAAAAAAAGAGACTGAAAGGAAAATAGTATGAATTGACATGTAGCCAAACCAAGAAACAACTGATTTTATTTTCCTGAAGCTGATATCTGCATGATCTATACAGACATGCTTAGGAAGAAACAGACTTTGTATGCATCTAAAATGATCAGTTTTGCATGGACCATAAAAGCTGAGCTACTGCATTTAACTGATAAAAGTAGGGCTTGTAATTTTTAATACTGATTTCATTTTTATATTTATTAAAAACAATAAAAACCCATTATGAATATTGCACAACATATCATACAATAATTTCTGCCAAATGGAATAGCCCTCTTTACAGCATCTCATTATACTCTTTGACTTTCTGCAAAATGTAAGCCATAGTACCCGTGACTTGCTGCTGGCATACAATCAATTGTAATGATCATACAGGGGTAATAACTCTACAATGTCATCCAGTCCCAACAAACATTTCCAGAAACAGAGAATATGCTTACCACAACAGGTAAATTTTCTTAATGTTTTGAGTTAATTTGTTTTACTCTCTCTGCAGTTTTTAAATGCTGGATTCCTTAAACTTTTTTTTTTTCCTTTTTCCCTTTCAGCTAGGAAAACACCTGGTCATAGTCTGTGTGTGTCACTGGAAACTCTCTCTGTAAATATCCCAAAAATTTCTCATTTTCTGCCATTCATAATGTTTTTGCAATATGTATGTATGAATAATAAACAAGGTTCCTAACAGATTGACTAACAAAATACTCAAATATAAAATTTTAGATTTAAGGAGAAAAAAGGAGTAAATAATTAATATTTCAAGCCTATTCCCTTTTCCTGGATTCTAAGTGAAACCACTCTCATTATGTTTTCAAAGCAAATATTAATCATAAATCAAAACATCTGAGAGGAGCCTAAATGAGATATATTTTTACCTTAATAAAGGTATTATTAAGCTGTCATAAAAATATATACAACTCTGCAAGCCCACACCAGCTATTTCCATGGAAGTGTTCTTTCGAGAAAAATGCTTGAACCCTTTGGTATGGGTCAAATACAGGATCAATTCCAGTAGCACTGCCTGAGCCATTATATTGGGTGGAAACTGTTGGGAAGGAGAACTCCAAAACATATTGTTTCTCTCTGTGATAAAAGCTCTAGGGTACACCTAGAGCGGAGGACAGAGAGACAACGGAGGAGGGGGATCCCAAAAACCATCTTCCTCTGGGTCCTCACAGGCTTGCCCACCCATGCAGTACACAAGATCAGCACAGTTTGTCACGTCAGCTCACTCTCTTTTGATCTCTTTTTTGGGTCAGGGACTCCCTGTTCTGCATGCCTGTGTGCTCTCTTTCCACCCAGCTCTTTGGTCTCCTCCCACTTTCCTCAATACTACATTCATTGCTTCAGCCTGTCCAAGAGCACATGGATGGGATATAAATGGCAGCAAAGTTAACCATTATAAATTTAAAAAAAACAAAAATTAATAAGGAATTTGCAAAAAATCAGTGATCTCATAAAATGAGGCTTCTCTGCAGAGGGACACAATGGAACATTTGAAGTTTGGAAGAGGCATACACATGTTAAATTATACCAGCTGCAGTGGAAAGGTGCATGAAGCTACAATGTCATGTAACTGGATGGCAAACATTCTTGGCCTAATGACAATTCTTTTTGCCTTCTTTGGCAACTTCTGCAAAGAAAGCTGTTAGACACAAATTTTACTTTGCCAGAACAATTTAATAAAGACTGAAATATTAAAAAAAATCAAAATTAGGGAGTAGACCTAAACCGACCACATGCATTTCTTTTTCATTAGTAAATTTGCAGATGACACTAATCTGGGAGCGTGTGTAGATCTGTTGGAAGGTAGGAGGGCTCTGCAGAGAGACTTAGATTGGTTGGATGGATGGGCAGATTCCAATAAGATGAAGTTTAATAAATCCAAGTGCCGAGTCCTGCACTTTGGCCACAATAACCTCCTGCAGCGTTACAGGTTGGGGATGGTGTGGCTGGACAGTGCCCAGGCAGAAAGGGACCTGGGGGTTCTGGTGGCAGCAGCTGAACATGAGCCAGCTGTGTGCCCTGGTGGCCAAGGAGGCCAACAGGCATCCTGGCCTGGATCAGGAATGGTGTGGCCAGCAGGAGCAGGGAGGTCATTCTTCCCCTGTACTCGGCACTGGTGAGGCTAGCACCTCGAGTGCTGTGTCCAGCTCTGGCCCCTCAGTTCAGGAAAGACATTGACATGCTTGAACGTGTCCAGAGAGGCAACGAGGCTGGTGAGGGGCTTGGAACACAAACCCTGTGAGGAATGACTGAGGGAGCTGGGGTTGTTTAGCCTGGAGAAAAGGAGACTCAGAGGTGACCTTATCACTCTCTACAACTTCCTGAAGGGTGGTTGTAGTCAGTTGGAGGTTGGTCTCTTTCTCTAGACAGCAACAGACAGAACAAGAGGACACGGTCTCAAGCTGTGCCAAGGGAAATACAGGTTGGATATTAGGAAAATGTTTCTCACAGAAAGAGTGATAAAGTATTGGAATGGCCTGCTTGGGGAGGTGGTAGAGTCACCATCCCTGGATGTGTTTAACAAAAGACTGGATGTGGCACTTGGTGCCATGGTCTAGTTGAGGTGTTAGAGCATGGGTTGGACTTGATGATCTTGAAGGTCTCTTCCAAACTAAAAATTCTGTGATTCTGTGAAAAAAAAAGCCTCTATATTTGGAACATAGATTACGGTGTCTAATTATATTTAACATATTTTCTAGGCTCCCTAGTGACTGAAGTTTCATTTTTCTATCAGGATCCAAAACAAAAGGCCTGTCTATTGTATCATTTTCTTAACCATGACTTTTCCTACGTCATTATCTTATTTATAGAATGAGTAATTTCATCAATGGAGCACCTGAAAACATCTGTTATATAAGCATTTTTTTCCATGTGAAATCTATGAATGCAGGTCTGTTGGCCTTGGGGGATGGGGATTTGTTTAGTTTTGGGTAGTTTTTTTCCTATTTGTTTTTCTCTTATTAATTATGAACTTGCCCTGCAAATTTAGTCCCAGTGAATCCCACTACTGAATAAGATTCACTCTCCCATGAACTTCCTGCAGCACAACTTCATGACCAAAATAAAAGAGCAGAGTCTGTTGTCTTGGCAAAGATTCAAAGCAGTGAACCACTGAAAGATGCAGGGAGGAATCCATGGGTTAATAAGTCTGTAAATAAGCTTCTCATCAGGGCACCCAACTTCAGCACAGGAAACTACACAGCTCTGCTTCTGTCCACCTCTCTCCCCAGCTTTCCAGGATACAGAGGGAAAGCAACATGAATTTCAACTTGACACTGAGGAGAGAGAAGGCTCAAAAAGATCCACGATGCTGAGCTACATGATAGCTATTTCTTAGAGTGGGAATGGCTGTGCTTTAGCAATAGACACAGCAATTAGGACAGCCACAATATCTGATTTTCTGCCTAGACTTTCAGTGGAAACACTGGTTTTGCAGAGCACTAGCAACAGGCTAGAGCGGGCAAAATGTGTACCTGGGTGCAGTTTAGGTTTCACTCCCTCAGTGGTCATAGAATTTAGGAATTTTCTCTTGTTCAATTATGAGCAAGTTGCTCGTAATCTGGTATATGGATTAATTGGCAGCAAATTGACTATTGACTTGGGATACTTTGAACTAAAACATAAAAAGGGCGCATATGAACAGAAAAGAAATTACAGTAAAAGGACTGATCATCAAGGGCAACAAGTCAATCAATAGCCATGTGAAATCCCAAAAGGACTACATTGGTCGGTCCTGGTTCAGTTATTCTGACACTTTACTGTCCTGAAAAGGCTGCAAGGTAGGAAGGGGACAGAATGGAAGGAGGCATATATGCCTTTTGAATGCATTTTCATGCACTCAAAGTCCTGAAAAGCAAAACCTTAATACAAATATTTCGTCTTCTACTCAATTTGTGACTCAATGTGACTTCTGTGCTGATGAAGGCTGACAGGTTAGCAAAATAACCTATCATTTTACCATGGTACTGTCCATGACTACATCATCCTTTCATTCTTTTTTTACTCACCTCTCTTATTTTTTATTTTTTTCCTATTTAGTGGAAGAAGCCTAAATATTTGCCTTGTTCTTCCCCCATCTAAGTTCTGAGAAGAGAACAATACTGCTGACTACCTTATTTATAACATCGCCAACATCTTGGAATAGCATTAGAAAATATTGGAATTTGATCAAATATTTCATTTCCAAAATTCCCCTAAACAAAATTTGGTGAGAAAAAATAAGGAAAGATTTGTCCCAAATATAAAGATCTAAACCAAATGAAGTATTTCCTTGTTCTGCTTACAAGTGTGTGCTACAATCTGATCTAATATTCTTAAGATTCTAAAATATGGAAATGTGCATGCAGTTTCTGTTGCAGAAGGAAATTGTTCACAGAACATTAAATGAAAATACATTGTGGTTGAGAAAAGAAATAAAACAGGATGAGAGATGAGAGGGAAAATATTTGAGCATTAGGTAGATATGTGTAGGATAAATCTAGAATAGTGCTCCTTAATAGATGTTTTATAATTTCTTACCTGTACTACCATTAATTCAATGCTTAAATAGATGAATTTGCCTTGGAATGGACTCACCAAAGCAAGTATTGTATATAGGGTCTCATGATAGGAAGTTAGTTTCACTTTCCCTTTCCTTCCTTATAGTCAAATTTCTTATGCAGCCATTCTCCATTTCAAGGTTCAATGACTCAAAAATATTCTGTAGTTGTATGCCTTCAATGTTAAGCATATTTCAAGACGAAACACAGACAAAGGATTAAACAGTGAGGAGTAAACAGAATTTAAAACCAGAAATTAATTTTTATTATTCAGTATGCATTCTAACCAAAAATGAATTAACTCTGTGTATTGTCACACAAAATGATCACATATTGGTTTTAATTCATGGAGTAAATTTAGTATGAAACACTTAGGATGAACCAAAATGCATCTTTCACGCACATTATAGTATGAGCTTTGCATGCCCTACCAAATTAAAAGTGTATAAGATTTAAACCTCTTTCTCCATATTATGAAATTATATGGGATGAGACAGACACAAAACTGTGGAATTTGTTCCATTATCCTTTTGGACTTTTACAGGTTTTGCATTTCATGATCATTGCATGCTGTCTCGCTTTCTGAAGATTAGAGACATGAAAGTGTAATTAAAATACATCACTGAAAATGAGAAATAGACAAATTAATTGGCTTGGAAGCCTAATTTATATTATTTAAACATTTATGAGAATGCTAAAATGAACAAAGGAATATCTCTCCAAAAGAATCATTATCACCTTCATTGTAACTTTTTACGCTAGCTTTGAAAAATGTCTTGGTATCTAATCACATGTTGTAAATATGCAGTGTTAATTATAATTTGCCATGGGGTGATGTATCAAGTTCTGGAAGGCTTCCTTTAGTGAATTCATAGCATTAACAAGAGACAAGACTACATTCATAAAGCCAGTAGGACATATAATTGGGGGTTTTGGCGGGGGGGTGTTGCTTTGGGGGTTTTTTTGTTCTTTGTTTTGTGTGTGTATGTGTGGTACTAGCTGTTTGGTGTTTAAAAAAAAATATTATTATTATTATTAGAAGTGCTAGATGCTTGAAAATATGGATGAGTCCTAAAAATTTTTGGTGTCCTCATCATAAACTTGCTGTAAAATATTTTAAGCTGGAATATTTGAAAAAAAAAATTCTGAAAGACTCAGTTCTAATGAAATACAGATGACCACAATTCAGCTTTTCCTTCAAGAGTAACTCCAGGGTAAGCATGTACCTGCCCAGCCAGGAAGGGAGAATATGAACATCAGAAAAAGGCTAAGCAGGAATGGGATCCTGGAGTTTTCAGGGCAGCCAGACAGGAGTAATTACGGGTGGAGAACACTCAGCCTGCACGAGGATGAGCAGCATTGCTAGACACAGTAGTTCATTTTCATTTCTCCACAGCACTGATGTTGGTCTTCACCCTGGAGATAAGGAAATGCAGTTGCACCTGTGGCCAGGAGCACAGGGTTCCTTGTGGCCACCACAGGATGGCCATGCAGTGTTCCCAAGCAACATTATCTTCCAATTTTTTTTTTTAACTAAAACTGACCAACATTCTGTTAAGAAGACACAGAGGAGGAGTCAACAATTGTGGAGATGTGGGGATTTAGTCAGTGTAAGATACAGTTACCAATAACTCTTTTCTTTTGGACTCTGCCTACACCACAGCATAAGCCCCTGTCTAGCCAGAGGAAATCTCCATTTGGTAAATGCAGAGAGTCTTGGACATAATTCTGCATGTCTGTTAAAGCCAGTGACAAAGCTTCCACCAAAATTAGTTAAAGAGATGAATGTACTTGTGTCCTTTTATAGCAGGGAGTACTGTTTTATACCCGCTCAAAAGAGGTATAAAACACACACATATTTAACAATGTTTTTCCTGGTGTAAATAATTACATCTTAGTAAAGAATTGTGCCCAATTTTTTTTTTTTTTAAATTAAATGTCATTTCACCATGTAATAAGACTTAAGAAAATTCATTGTAGTACTGAACACGTTTTTGTCTTTGTACTTTTTAGGAGTAAAGTGACTTGAAGTAACTATTTGGATGCTTGATTAGAAAAACTGTTTTGTCTCTTTTACTGCTTTGTGAACCTGGCTAAGAAAATAAATGCAATAGTTTATCTCCTTTCAGTTGAGTTTGTTACTACAGGGTCACAAATATTTGTGGAAAAAAAATTAAGTTTATGGACTCCTTATAGCAACATGCGTCCATTCATAAAAAAAATACTTTTGCGTTTCAAAGTTTTGCCCGCCTTTCTTACTTTATTACAGAATACAAATCACTATTTAAAACATTTTAGGAAGAAGAATGTACTGTTAATTTCATTTTTTTCTTTTGTCATCCATATTATTGTAGCAGACCTCAGCTTATGGAGGTATTTCTCCTTGTTTTTAGATCGTATTGAGACGGTCAACTATTTTTCAGTGCTTTGGCAAATAGGGATATGTTTGCATTAAAATTATTATAGTAAGTCTAATTCTATAAATTTCTACTAATTTTGGTTGCTGCAGAACATTTTTTCTAAAAGTTTTCTGTCCTTGGCTTTCTTATAACATAGTATATTTTCTGATCGTATGTCATTTCAAGTGAGCTTATGATATAGCTTTTTTTTACACTGTTGTTTGTGCATACAGGACTTTAGGTTAAATTGTTAACATTTTTGCTTTCCCTTTCTCATGAATAGAAGATGGAAGCACTAAAAAGCAAAGGTGACTTGTATGATAAATGACGAGTAGATATCACTCTACTAAGAAATCTAAACTTCTGCATGAGAATTTTATGCAGTTGAAAATTATGTCACAGAAAAAAATATTTTGAATACTCTTTATTATTCTTGCTCAAATCATCTGAATCCCAGAAAAGTGCCATCTAACCTAATATTCTGTTTCTCAGAAAGACTAATAGATGCACTGAAGGTAATGGTACCACAGAACAACTGAATGCTACTCTTTTCCATGGGTATTTTGGAGAGTTCTAATTTGGAGATTATACCTGGAGTCTCATGTGTAGTTAGTAAGCCAATACCTGTCCTGTAGATTTATAATATGACTTTCAAATTATTTATACTTTTAGTAACATATCTCAAAAAATAAGACATTTTAAAAGATAAACATGTATTGCCCCAAAATGCTAGGGTTCTCTGTTGTTTTAATTGAGACACTGGGTAATTTTACTGATTTCCCTTATCTCCCTATAGCAGAAATACTACTCTGTGATAAATTTTCTTTGCACCACTTTTGTTTCAATTTGATGTGTCGTATTATTCTGTAGTTTCTGTAGTTTTCCTTTTTTCTTTCTTTCCAATTTTTTTTAAATTTTTTGTTTATTGTTTTAACTAATACAGGTTTCATTCATTAAAAACAACGTTGTGCTTTATCCTGTGTCATTCATTATGGTTCTCAGAGCAATGGCTTCCTGCCTCTGGAGGCTAAGCAACTCTATCATAAATCATACAGATGTCATTGTAATAACACTTCTTTCTTACTTTCTTTCAATTATGCTCTCATACTTTAGATCTGCTCTTGAACCTTCTAATTTATTATTCATCATGGACTCTTTGTCCATCTTATGTTAAAGGGAATTTCCATTCCTCCTAAATCTCATATTTCTTTCTCTTTTCTCTTTCTCTCTCTCTTTTTTTTTTTTTTTTTTTTTTTTTTTTTTTTTTTTTTTTTTTTCTTTTTCCCTCCCCAGATTTTTAGCATGAAGAAATCTAGCAGCCATCCTAGTATTACAATATTTTGGATTTATGAGTAGGTCATATTGAATCTGAGTATCTTCGTGACTGCTATTTCAAAGGCACTACAAAGTCTGTAGTTTTTAATAGGATGAGGACATTTTGAGGGAAACCTTTCCCTTAACTTTTAATCACCTCTAAAAGAATAGCCCCCAATTGGTTTTAAACTGAAAATTATTCAGTTATGGAAAATATCTAAGAATATGGTCAAACCTTCAGCTTTTTTTTATTTATTATTTTTACCCTTTCCTTTAGAGAAATATTGATTTTTTATTGCATCCGCTTTCTTAGATAACACTGGTAAAAATGTCCCTACACTGTTTTTAATTGATAATGATGTGCTATCAATATCAGCAGCACAACACAGGTATGTAAAGAAAAAGTCTCATACCTTTTCCTGTGGATGGTCACCTGAACATATATCATATAATTAATAAAAAAAGATTACTTTGAAAGATGAAATGCATCAGAGATTGAAATTTATAATAGTGAATTAATCAAGAAACTAAATAGCTCATAAATATTCTTCTAAATATGTTATTTTGTTCATAAGTTTGCAAATTTAGGCAAAAATTAAGGAACATGTTTGATATTTTAATTTATAGCATTTACGTTGATTTTCAAAAGTACATGTAGTAGGTTTAATTCGAAGGCTTTGTATGCATCCATTTTATGAGCCTAAATACCTAAAACTATATAGGAGAAAGTTATCTGCACTAACAAATCTCCTTGGACATATGTACAGTGACTGGCACATAGTCACAGAAGGTGCAAATACAGTATTTCAGATTTTGCTGATCCTCTCCTAAATCTTCTCCCACTTCTGTGTGGTGCTTAGCCAGAGCTTAATTTGTAGGATTTGGGGAAAAAAAATTGGGCCAGGGTAGAAAATCCTATTTTATTTGCAGAGGTACCTTGTGTACAAAAGTAGTACTGTGAGAAAGATCATATCTCATTAACAATATATGCAGGTACCAGGGCAACGAGAGTGGAGAATAATTTCAAATTTCAAATGGGAACTGATTTCTGTTGTGCATGAGATCACATTTCTGGTGAAACAATGTAAAACATCACCTGGTATTGGATCAGATGCACTACCAAGTGCAGTCTTTTGTCCTTCAAGTTAGAAACAGAGTTTGGACTTGAATGAAAGCTCCAGAGTTGGAGCTGACAATTCCTTATAACAATAAAAGCCTCACTTCTTTTTAATTTGTGTTAATGTTGAAAAGTGCAGAGTAAGGGTATCAGGGGCTTTTAGCCTGCCACATGCATCACAAACATTGCAGACTGCTAAATTGCAGCTCCTGATGTGTCTGGGGTCCCCATCAGTGACCAGCTACTTACAAACTCAGCAGAATTTGAACATTAAAATCTATGTTAGATGAGATTTTGCAAGAACAGAAGAAAAACTCTGCTGAACCTGGGAGAACAGTTAAAGCTTGAAGGGTCTCTGTTAAATAAAAAATTCCATTTGCACCGCTTCAAAGCATCAATGATTTCAGCACAAGATGGTTTAAGGAAAAAAAGAACCAACAAACTGCTCCTTAAAAAAACACCACCTTAAAATTCAGAAGAATGTCACAAACTACAATAAGAATATTTTTCATTTCCTGTTGAGAGATGGAGTTCAAACCTAGTGATGGAATTATGGAAAATTACGGAAAATGTTAGGATAATCTTCAAATATCTTTGCTCAAATTTCAAGACTATTTCTACCTTCTATAAATAGCTTTTCAATTGAGAAAAATAACAATGAGAGAGGAATGACATCATGGATTTTGCTAGGATTATGAAACAAAGTCTATCCTGAAAATCTCTGTTCTGGGTTGACAGTGCCTCTATCCCATATCAGTGGACTGTTTTTGTTATGTCTTAGCAGCGCTGTTTTGCTCGCGGGGCTTTTGCTGCCCGAGCAGAGCTGCTTCTGGCTGCTGCTGCTTCAGCTGCTGCTTGTGCTGCTGCTTGGCTTTGGCTGCTTCAGCTTTTCTGCTGCTTGGCTTCCGCTGCCTCTGCTGCTACTGCTGCTGCTGCCGCTGCCGCTGCCGCTGCTGCTGCTGCTGCTGCTGCCTCTGCTGGCTGCTCTCCGTTTTCTTTCTTTCCCCCTCTTTTTCCCTTCCCCGCCCCCCCTCCCCCCCACCAAGACCGGACCGGCTCTGGAACTGATCTGACCCGAGACGTCTGAGAAGACCCGGAGCCCGCCAAAGAAGCTTGGAGCCCTCCCCCTGAGTAATCCTGCGCCTTTCATTCCACTCGGGGTGGGGAGATTTTTTGTTCATTTGTCAATAAAACCGGTTTTTTCCACTTTTTCCTCCTCCAAAGAATTTCCTTCCCAACCCCGGGCTGGGGGGGAGGGGTGGTGGAGGTTTGTTTGAGGGGACTCCCTTTTAGAGATTCTCCCCTTAATTTATCCTAAACCAATACACTTTTTGGTGCGTTGGCCGGGAAACGAACCCAAGAAAGTGGAAAAAACCTTAATAGTAATATTGGTGGTTCTGATTGTTTTGTGGGTGTATCGGGATGGTTTTTTGTGAACTCATAATGTCATTCGGGGTGAAAGCCTGCCAATATTTCTGGTCCCTAGGGTTTTTTGAGGTGTTACTACCTTTGTGGTACCTAGGGCTATTTCCTTATCCTGAAATAGCTCTGGTATTGCTCCTAATACGTAGTTTATGTAGCCGTGGGGCACTAGTCAGAATATTCATTGGGCTGGGCTTGTTTGTAATGATTTACAGGAAGGCTGTAAATACACTTGATTGTTCGTTGTTATGGTTAGGCACTCAGTTTGTGAGGGGAGAAGCAGGGGCAGGGGCAGAGTACTTTCAGCCTCTGTTTTCCCTCTTCTCCTCAGAATTGTTTATATCTCTATTAGAGAATGTTCAGTCCTCCCTGAGTGTAAAGGAAACCATCTTTCTGGCATTTAATTTAGTAAGCTTCCTCTATACTGTCTGCAGTTTATGTAAATTGAGAGCTGAGATTTCCAAAGGAGCTAATGAGACCTCTGATGTAAGGGAAAAGCCAAGTAGAAGAAATCTTGATTGGAGTGGAAAATGGGAAGACATGGGCCAAATTTTAAAAGAATTCTCTGATCCTATAGCCTGGGACTTCCCATCTGAACAAATTCAGAACCTGGCTGAGGTGGCCAAGTATTTGAGAGAGAAGTGTTATGGTAATACTAAAGAGAAAAGGATTATTGCAGTGAGCTGGGCCTTGGCATATGTTTATCGTACACTGCTAGATACTGTAGGGCAGCAGATGGAGGCAGGGGGGCAGGAACGTAAATCAACAGCTACCCCAGTCGCTAAGTCTGCAGCCAGCACCCCAGTTGTGAAGCCAGCAGCTAAGATAGAACCTGAGCCTGAGTTAGCAGCTAAACCTGACAGTAAGCCTAAGCCCCTGGCAGTTGCTCCAGCAAAGAAGCATACACACAAAACCGACCGACCAGTGGACGATGATGACCCAGGAGAAGGACCTTCACCAAGATCAGAAGCCAAAGCATCTGGCACAGGATCAGAAGCCAACACTGATTCCTTTTCCCTGAAGGACCTTCGGGGCCTAAGAAAGGATTACAGGCGACAACCTGATGAACCTATCATTAGTTAGCTAGTCCGTCTTTGGGATGCCGCAGGAGAGGCTACAATTCTGGATGGCACTGAAGCGAGACATTTGGGATCCCTGTCACTTGATCCAGTCATTGACCAAGAGATGATGAGAGAGGTTAATCCACGCAGCCTCTGGGTATGGGTCCTAAGAAGTGTGGCAGAAAGATACCTGTGTGCAGATGATCTTTATATGCAGCAAACCCCATGGAAGACCATAGAACAAGGGATTCAACGCTTGAGGGAAATGGCAGTAGCAGAGATGATCTTCTCTGATGACATAAATATTAGGAACCCAGACTTGGTACCGTGTACGTCTGTGATGTGGCGAAAACTTATACGGCTTGGGCCATTAGAATATGCTTCTGCCTTAGCAGTAATGAAGCGGGAGGACACAGGGGAGACTGTACTTGATATGGCAAAGAAGCTCCGAGCACATGCAGATGCTGTGCATGGCCCAACACATGCCAGAATCGCAGCAGTGGAAACACGTCTCCAGAAACTAGAAGATAAGCTGGAGGAGAATCATAAGAAACTTAGGGAGGAGATTAGAGAGGACCTTCTCCAAATCTCAGCAGTGCAAATTAGAGGCCCTGGTATCCAACGCAGGCGCACCTTTGATGGGGAGAGGAAGTACACCCCACGAGCTGAGTTGTGGTTTTTCCTGCGTGAATCTGGAGAGAACATGAGGAGATGGGACGGAAAATCTACTGCTGCTTTGGCACAACGGGTGCGTGAATTGAAGGAAGGCAAGACTCAGAGAGGAAGTTCCACTAGAAGGGAAGCAGCTCCAGTTGCCTGTAGCCGAACTGCCAAGTGTGATGATGATGACATGTCCGAGCCCCTTGAAGGAACTTCTAAGACATATGCTCAAGGAAAGAAGGATAACCAGGCTTAGAGGGGCCCTGCCTCTAGCCAGGTAGAGGCTAGGGAGAATCGTGTTTTTTGGACAGTGTGGATTCGTTGGCCTGGCACATCGGAACCACAAGAATATGAGGCTTTGGTTGATACAGGTGCGCAGTGTACATTAATTCCATCAAGACATGTAGGGGTAGAGTCTGTCTCTATCGCTGGCGTGACCGGGGGGTCACAAGATTTTACTTTGGTAGAAGCAGAAGTGAGCCTGACTGGAAATGAGTGGAGGAAACACCCCATTGTGACTGGCCCAGAGGCCCCATGCATTTTGGGCATAGATTACCTCCGAAGTGGGTATTTCAAAGACCCAAAGGGACTCAGGTGGGCATTTGGGGTGGCAGCTGTAATGACAGAGGGCATCCAGCAACTGAATACCTTGCCTGGACTGTCTGAGGATCCATCCACAGTAGGACTTCTGAAGGGGGAAGATCAACAGGTACCCATTGCCACTTCAGTAGTGCACCGCCGGCAGTATAGAACGACTCGAGATGCCGTGATCCCCATCCATAAGTTGATCCGTGAGCTGGAGAGCCAAGGGGTGGTCAGCAAAACCCACTCACCCTTCAACAGTCCCATTTGGCCTGTGCGTAAGTCTGAAGGAGAATGGAGATTGACTGTGGACTATCGTGCATTGAATGAAGTGACACCACCACTGAGCGCTGCCGTGCCGGACATGTTGGAGCTCCAGTATGAGCTGGAGTCCAAGGCAGTGAGGTGGTACGCCACTATTGACATTGCCAATGCATTTTTCTCCATTCCTTTGGCAACCGAATGCAGACCCCAGTTTGCCTTCACGTGGAGGGGGGTGCAGTACACCTGGAACCGATTGCCCCAGGGGTGGAAGCACAGTCCCACCATCTGCCATGGACTGATCCAGGCTGCACTGGAAAAGGGTGAGGCTCCGGAACATCTACAGTACATTGATGACATCATTGTGTGGGGAAACACGGCAGTGGAAGTCTTTGAGAAAGGACAGAAGATTATCCAGATTCTCCTGGAAGCCGGCTTTGCCATCAAGAAGAGCAAGGTCAAAGGGCCTGCCCGAGAGATCCAGTTCCTGGGAGTAAAATGGCAAGATGGACGGCGTCAGATCCCCACAGAGGTCATCAATAAGATCACCGCCATGTCCCCACCGACCAACAAAAAGGAAACACAAGCTTTCCTAGGCGCCATAGGCTTTTGGAGGATGCACATCCCTGAGTATGGCCAGATTGTGAGCCCTCTGTACCTGGTTACCCGCAAGAAGAACGATTTCCACTGGGGTCCAGAACAGCAACATGCCTTTACCCAGATCAAGCAGGAAATCGCTCATGCGGTGGCCCTTGGCCCAGTCAGGACGGGACCAGAGGTAAAGAACGTGCTTTACTCCGCAGCTGGGAGCCATGGTCCGTCCTGGAGCCTTTGGCAGAAGGTGCCAGGTGAAACTCGAGGCCGGCCACTGGGATTCTGGAGCCGAAGCTACAGAGGGTCTGAAGCCAATTACACTCCCACGGAGAAGGAGATCTTGGCTGCCTATGAAGGAGTTCAAGCCGCCTCAGAGGTGATTGGCACGGAAGCACAGCTCCTCCTGGCACCCCGACTACCGGTGCTGGGATGGATGTTTAAGGGAAAGGTTCCCTTCACCCATCACGCCACTGACGCCACCTGGAGCAAATGGATCGCCCTCCTTACTCAGCGCGCCCGTATTGGAAACCTGAATCGCCCTGGGATTCTGGAAGTGATCACCAACTGGCCGGAAGCTGAGAATTTCAGTCTCACCGAGGAAGAAGAACAAGAGCAGGTAACCCGGGCTGAAGAAGCTCCACCATATAACCAACTGCCAGCAGAAGAAGCATGCTACGCTCTTTTCACTGATGGTTCCTGCGGCATCGTAGGGATGAACCGGAAGTGGAAAGCAGCCGTATGGAGCCCCACGAGACAAGTTGTACAAGCCACTGAAGGAGAAGGTGGGTCAAGCCAGCTTGCCGAACTCAAAGCTGTTCAATTGGCCCTGGACATCGCTGAAAGAGAGAAGTGGCCAAAGCTCTACCTCTACACCGATTCGTGGATGGTAGCTAATGCTCTGTGGGGCTGGCTGGAAAGGTGGAGAAAGGCTAACTGGCAGCGTAGGGGAAAACCAATCTGGGCTGCTGATGAGTGGAAGGACATTGTCACCAGAGTAGGGAAACTACATGTGAAGGTCCGTCATGTAGATGCCCATGTCCCCAAGAGTCGGGCTAATGAGGAACACCAGAACAACGAGCGAGTAGATCAGGCTGCAAAGATAGAGGTGTCTAAGATAGACTTAGATTGGCAGCACAAAGGAGAGTTGTTCCTAGCTCGATGGGCCCATGATGCCTCAGGTCATCAGGGCAGAGATGCCACCTATAAGTGGGCACGAGACCGAGGGGTGGATCTAAGCATGGACAGCATTTCTCAAGTTATCCGAGACTGTGAGACGTGCGCTGCCATCAAGCAGGCCAAGCGGATGAAGCCCCTCTGGTATGGAGGGCGCTGGTCTAAGTACAAGTATGGCGAGGCCTGGCAGATTGATTACATCACACTGCCTCAAACGCGCCAAGGCAAGCGCCATGTGCTGACCATGGTAGAAGCCACCACGGGATGGTTGGAAACCTACCCTGTGTCTCATGCTACAGCCCGCAACACCATCCTGGGCCTTGAAAAGCAGGTCCTTTGGAGGCATGGTACGCCCGAGAGAATTGAGTCAGACAATGGGACTCATTTTAAAAATAATCTTATTAAAACCTGGGCTAGGGAGCATGGCATTGAGTGGGTGTACCATATCCCCTACCATGCACCAGCTGCAGGCAAAGTGGAGAGGTACAATGGGTTGTTAAAAACCACCCTGAAAGCATTGGGTGAGGGGTCCTTAAAGAACTGGGAGCAGCATTTAGCAAAGGCCACCTGGTTAGTCAACACCCGAGGTTCTACCAACCGAGCGGGTCCTGCTGAGTCTCAGCTCTGTAATGTAGTAGATGGAGATAAAGTCCCAGTGGCCCATGTTAGAGATTTGTTGGGAAAGACAGTGTGGATCAACCCTACCTCGAGTACAGGCAAACCCATCCGTGGAGTTGTCTCTGCTCAAGGACCGGGTTATACCTGGTGGATAATGCAGAAAGATGGAACAACACGATGTGTACCTCAGGGAGATCTGAATGTGGAGTAAGACTCATATGTCAGAAGGAAACGTATTAAGTGTCGAAGGTCTGAGCAAGTAAAACGGATGGAAATGTGTAAGTGTCTAAGGTTTGAGTAAGTGAGATGAAAGTTTTATTGTGCGTCCACTATATGGGATAAGGGCTGGAATGTTCTGGGTTGACAGTGCCTCTATCCCATATCAGTGGACTGTTTTTGTTATGTCTTAGCAGCGCTGTTTTGCTCGCGGGGCTTTTGCTGCCCGAGCAGAGCTGCTTCTGGCTGCTGCTGCTTCAGCTGCTGCTTGTGCTGCTGCTTGGCTTTGGCTGCTTCAGCTTTTCTGCTGCTTGGCTTCCGCTGCCTCTGCTGCTACTGCTGCTGCTGCCGCTGCCGCTGCTGCTGCTGCTGCTGCTGCTGCTGCCTCTGCTGGCTGCTCTCCGTTTTCTTTCTTTCCCCCTCTTTTTCCCTTCCCCGCCCCCCCCCCCCCCCCACCAAGACCGGACCGGCTCTGGAACTGATCTGACCCGAGACGTCTGAGAAGACCCGGAGCCCGCCAAAGAAGCTTGGAGCCCTCCCCCTGAGTAATCCTGCGCCTTTCATTCCACTCGGGGTGGGGAGATTTTTTGTTCATTTGTCAATAAAACCGGTTTTTTCCACTTTTTCCTCCTCCAAAGAATTTCCTTCCCAACCCCGGGCTGGGGGGGAGGGGTGGTGGAGGTTTGTTTGAGGGGACTCCCTTTTAGAGATTCTCCCCTTAATTTATCCTAAACCAATATAATCTCCTAAAACCCCTTCATTTATTTTCCATATGAAAAAACATTTGCAGTGAAGTAAAATAAAAAAAAAATCTTTTATTTCTAGAACTTAAATATCTCATAACAAATCTCGAATAATTTACCACATCCAATTACATCAATAGGGATATTGAAGGGATATATAGGGAGTGATATAGGGATATAGGGAGTGAAAAGCAGCTGAATATCTGCAGATAAAATAGGAGGCTAGGTGGTAAAACAGTGGGACATCAGCGAAAATGAAAAAGATGTTATGAACTCTGTATAATATAGGCTTATTAGTCTTCCAACCTGCCATTTTTAAGGAAGGATAAAATAGGACAACAATATTCAAGATTTGCAGTAGTAACTGAAATGCTGTGTGTCCAGGGTAGGACATAAGAATATCTTTATTCAGCATCCATATCTCATGCAACTCATGCTGTATGTCCTGTGCTAGGCAGTGATAATGGACAGGTTTGCTGCTTCTTTAAGAAAACATTAATTCACTGTTATTGCTTCTTAAACGTTTTATGTAGATACTCACCCTGGAAACACCATATGTTATTGATTTCTGGTAAAGGCTACCCCATGCATATCACTCCATACCAACTGTTGCTTTAGCTTTTCTTCTTCACTTACCACGGTTTGTATTCATCTGGAGATCTACTATTCTTCCCTGTCTGCATGACTCCACCTGAAACTGGTTTTCAACAATATTTCCACTCAGGGCAGAGCTCACCTGCAGTTCTCTACAGAGGAAATGCCATTCCAGCTCCTCAGGGAAAGAGATAATTATTCTCTTTGTTAGTTATTTTTCCTAGGGAAGCACTTTTTTTCTGATAGCAGATTTTTTTCCCCCTTCTTGTACTGAAAGCTTCCTTTTAAATAAAACGCTGTCATTTCCAATGCATGTCGCTTTCTTGATTACTTAAAATGCAGATGGCCAACAAGGCTGGAAACATTTCCCAGCCCAGCTCATAATCAGAGTTTGGATGTTGTGTTTGGATGTTGTGTTGTGTTCTATTCCCATACTTTGAGCATTACATAAAATAATGTGAGGAGACACAGTCACAAAGAAAGCCACAAAATTTAAAGTAGAGACAGGCTCAGCTGAACTGGAGAAGTCTTTTATCAAAGATCCAGACAAAGGCAAGTACACAGGAAAAAGAGTTGATTGTCTCCTCTACTGCCTTTTTTTTCTCATATTGATGAATCTTGTTCTCTGCACACCTGAACCCCCTGCCAAACTGTTGTATGTCTAAAGCCATGCTGTCAGGTATAAGTAATAGTCCTTGCTGTAGAGCTGTTGCTGACCTAAACTTTTTCTGCCAGTGATTTCACCCCATTCACATGATTGGTGCCTCCTAGAAAGTGCAGCTGAGTGCTCTAGGATGTTGATGCACGAATTTCAGCTGCTCATACAATCAGTCCTGTTCTTAGCATGGATATTTCAGGGAATGTTATGTCAGATGTATATCAAGCATTTATTTTACCAGGAACGTACATCTCTAACAAACACATCTGACTGTACATCCCGACAAATATGTGAATGGAAGCACAATCAATTTATTGTGGATTTTTGGAAACTAGAGATATATTGAATTCAGTAGATTTATTTGCTACTAAGAAGGATGTATGTGATGTTGTGGATGATATAACTGACTTAGGCCAGCACCTGTCAAGTACAATTAAGTAGGTGACACAAGGTATCATTTTTGCAGAATTATATTTGATGCACTAGGTTATAAATTTGATACAAATTAGGTATTTTTCTTTGTTGAGCAATACTTTACTTTTCTCCTAAAGTATTTGACTATAGACAGTACAGGATGTGTAATTTTTTCCCATTAAATGTTAATAAATGGCATGTCCATTATACTCTGTAACATTTATCCAGCCTATTGAATGCTGAAATGAACAATGGAAGTGACAGAAACCTTGCTTTTAAAAAAGTTCGTTTGACACTACATCTGAAAGATGTCTTTTAGCTAAAAGAGAAACATCCAATATCCGATCTGTCAGCAACCAAACCCAAAGCTTTTATGAAGCATTTGAATGGGCTTTCAGGAAAAGTATCAACTCTACCTCTGAATGTACTGTTTTGGTACTGCCTGTTATGAGAGGAAAAAGTAGAGACCAGAGAATATTTTAGCTTTGTTACAAGGATTTTTCTAATACTTAGAAGACATCCTGGACCTGTGTATGCACGTATACTGAGCTATTGATAGAGCACCTTGCTAAAAGACATGTGCCTGTTCAAGTTGTTTGCTAACATCAGAAAGAAAAGACCAAAAAGACTACCATAAAATCTCACCAGCTAATCTCATCCAAACACCAATCAGACCAAAATAAAAAAAAAAAAAAAAGAATAAAAGCATTCCTTCAAATTATTATTAGAGTTTTGACACTGCTAAAATCAGCAAGAAGAAGGTATTAGCTGGAACGAAAGCTTAAGATGTCACTGACATTTATTAAGACCTTGCATGTATAATGCATTTATTGCTGGAAATGCATAGAGAAATGCATAGAGCCTGACTAAAACAATTTATGTTTTCAAAAAGAGAAGCAATACATGAAGGTCAGGGAAAAAGTAGATCATACAGAAATCACAGCTTACATTAAAAAAAGAATAGAGAATATTGCTTACTGAGGCACATTTTAGCTAACCAATTTAGTTCATCATGCTTTGCCAAGTCCAGTGCATAGAACTACCAAGCTCCAGAATTATGAACAGCATATTCCACTCAAGGGACAAGCACTTTTCACTAATAAATGCTCCCTAAGAATTTAATGCAGAGATGGACAAACTATTTGTTTCAACTGAATCACACAAAATGGAGTAATTTCCTATTACAATGAATCTGAAGCATCCTGTCTGGTGCTTAGGGCAGTTCCAGAATGATCAGGTCAGTTTTCAGCTACACAAAGAGTGCTTCAAGGCCACAAGACATCCGTGTTGTTGCTTCTTGAATTGTGGAATACCACCAGAGCAGAAGTAAATAGTAAATTAGGTGTGATACTGTAACATGAATCTCTTCACATCAAGAGTCAAAAATAAAAGGGTATTAAGTTTTAATTCTGATTACCCCAAAAAAGCATTGCAAATAGGCCTGGGTTGCCAGCTTTGCATTAGCTACACAAGGTAGAATTAATGCACCTTGTAGGCAAGATTAATATCTTTGGATTTTTCCTTGGTAAGAGAAAATATTCCAACCTATGCAAGAAAATATCTGTAGATTATGGAGATCGTTTCAAGAGGTCCCTTAATTTACATACTTAGAGTTTTGAAGATGACAGCTAGGTTAGAAGTGCACAGGCAATTAATTTGTATCAGTAGCAAAACATTTGCTATTATGTTATAAAATTTGGGTAGCAGCAATGGAGACGGTTGTTGATTCAAAGTTACTCTCCACAATCTGGTGACTATTTATTTGATTTAGGCTGCTCTCTGGGCATTTGAACAGACAGTCAGTCCCACCCTTGATGCTGGTGGTATCCTGAGGAGCAAAACCAGAGAAAGACAAGTTTTCTAGAAGATGGATGCCTACGCCAAGAGCAGCAGAATGTCTGGGCATGTGTCTTCAATAATAAACACAAGGAGAAGCATGGGGCATAAAGAAATTTGAAGTAGTAGCCTCGTTTTTAAAGACTAGAAATCCTGCCTTAGATTGATGAATGGAGTTTCAGGTTAAACAGCTGAGATATTGAAAAAGCCATTCAAAAGAAACTCAAGGGTAATGTCACTGTCGTGAAAATATAGCAAAATCCACTATGAAATCAAAACATTTTGAATCTAAAGACAGCATAGGGAAAGGAAGTTTATTTTTTTTCATTGGATATCACAGATAATGCCTCGTATTTCCATCTATGAAGGAATTCCTCTGGGCTTTTAAGATTAGAGCTGTATCCTTTTGAAACTAAAATGAATAAATAGATATTCACTTTACATTAAAAAAGCCAAATTTTATTAAATTTAGACATGAAACTGTTGACTATCTATACTATTTCTAAACAGATATAATTGAAATAACTATGAAAGAAACCATGAAAAAGGTCTTGGATGGGTTGCTATGCCTGTCTCCTACTGCGCTTCTGCTAGACAAATTTTTATGTTGAGGCTTGTTTTCATTCAGCTCAAGGACTTTCTGGTTTATAGCAAATTCTATTTAAACCTTTACACCCTTAGACTTTCTATCTCCTCTGAGGCTTGATTGTACCTCTGTCTGCTTTTCTCAACACTCTGTTCAAAATGCAGTTTCTCACACCTTTTCTGCAAGTCTCCCTCTGCCTCTTCTGTCTATCCTACCACATCATTTCTATTTTGCGTTTTCAACGTTTTTTCCCAAAGTCAGACCATTTCAAGGACTTTGTTTTTAAACAGAAAATTTAAAAAAGGAATTAAGACAGATATTGTTTGATGCAGAACAAACAAAAATTCCCTATTTGTTCACTATTTATGATACAGTTCAGTGGTTTAGGGCAGAGGCAGTGCTGGGTTGACATCTGGACTTCTAATCTTAAAAGGTTTCTTCCAACCTTGGTCATTCTTTGATTCTATTATACAGACTCCACTACAATTCAGATATTAGAATTACTTGACTTGGGTCCATGTTGAAAAATATATTCTCTCTTCAGTGGGAAAGAGAAGTGAGCTAATGAAGCTAGGGCAGTTTTTTTTGTGCCCAAATAACACTGTGTATATAAGCTCTCTGAAAAAAACCACTTCCTGTTTTGGCAAATGCACCAGAGTTTGGAGTTCTCCAGAGCTTCAAGATTCTGCAGAGCAAAAAGTAAGACATGAGGCATAAACAAGATATTTATTATACAACACAGAGAAAACAGTATTTTCTTAATTTTTTTCTCAAAATATTAAACAAAAAAAACCCCAAAAAAACCAAAACAACGTCAACAACAACAACAAACCAACCAACCAAAAAAAAACTCCTCCAAAAAACAAAACAAAACAAAACAAAAAACCCACAAAAAAACCCCCACCAAAACAAAAAAAAACCTCAAAAAAAAAACCCAACCCCCCCCCCAAAAAAAACCCCCACCCACAAAACCCTTCCAGGATTATGGTAAAAGCAATCAAAACCAGATTCCTACTATTTAGAAACAACACTTGAACAAGAGTCTAGTCTCCCCCTTTTGCCTACAGTCTTATCAATCTCCTAGAACTTCAAAACACTGCAATATCAAAAAGCCCCTATTTCCACTCAATTTACTTTACTGTGAGAAGAGATGCACATTTTATCTATCAGCTCTGACTGACCTCAAAGGTAAATGTCCCCACCTGACTTTCCACTTAAAATAAGAGAAGTTCAAGACAAGAGAGCCCAATATGATATACTCTGTTGTGTGATTTACAACTGTTCTCATTTAGGAGTATTCTATTCTGTAAGTACAACTAACTTGATCTTAAGTCATCTGTATTTTACAGCAGCCTTCCATGTACATCAGAAGGTCTCAGTCCAGTCTTTTATCATTACAAGTGCAACCCAAGGGCTATTTTTCTGTCTTATTGCATCTGTTACTCAGTGTGCTTCTCACCCGACACAGACTAGACCATTATTATTTTTCCAGTATCTAAAACCAACATTCCATTCAGCTGCTACAAAATCTTACTTTATTTTCTTTGCCAAACCCTGAGAGGAAAGTCACTGTTACCACACTTTGATTACTGCATCACTTTCCCAAGGAACTTGAAATGAAAGAGTGAAGTTATTTTAAAAAGAAAGCTATACCCCCATGAGAAGCCATAAAGTACCAGTCACATAAGATTTATTATAATGTATTGTATGAGATATGAGTTTAGCCTAGAGATACACTTGAAAGTTTGCATATTTTCATGCATCTAGACCTGATAGAAATGTGCTCCTACATGTATGTGAAAAGGTATTAACTTTGGTGAGAGGTAAATTGAAGTTCTAAAAATCTTATGTTGAGTTCTGTCATCAGCAGTTTATCATCGTCTGCAATGCCGGTCATAAGAAGTGAAGATGGATCTAACTATTCATATAATTATTTTCAATCCATTTTTGTACTATGTAAATTAAATTTGAGTTTCTAGAAAACTGCCTGTTAGATGTAGAATTTTCCTTTATGGACTATGAAGGCTATTCCATTTTTTAAATCAGCTATTACTTTAGAAACATCTCCCTCTAACAGTTAAGAAGCTCGATATCATATGATTTTTATCAGGTAAATGTATTCTAGAAATAAGAAGATTACATGCAGGTTGTGCTGAAACAAGCTGAACAAATTGTTGCCTTGTATTCATTATGTACCTTGATGGAAAAATCTTAACACAGGTCTTATTAGGAGAAGCATGATTTGAATGTGTTTTGGTGTTTTTTTTCTAGATGTTTATGGAGAAATAATATAAGGTTAAAATTGAAAACACTTGTTAACATTCTGCAGAAGTGGAAGAGCATGGCAAGCACACTCCAAAGCTTTTACTGTCCACATAGTTACAGGGGTTCCATATTGAGACACTGTGACTGACATCACTTTATTGAACAAATACTTGCTTAATATAGTTCTAGTCCACACCTCTGCTTGTGCCAAGTGTTGAGGTAGCCCTACAGTTTGAAATCAGAAGCAGTTAACAGGCAATTATAACAATGCTAGTAACCAAATAACCACAGAGACTAAGTCTCTTGGATCATGGTCTTGGTGCTGGTTTGTTGTTCAGAACATGCATCATCCCATGTATTTGGCAAATTATATGATCCTTCCCATTTTAACATAACAAATTAATATAGTCTCCTGAACCTGAAGTTTGAAAGTGACACAAGTGTGTCACTGATAGTTTTATTCATATTGATAGCTAATTTATACAATTTTAGATTATAAATAGTTCCTAGTTTTCATTTTGAAAATACTTTATTTAATAGCATGTTTCATTATATGAAGGGAAGTTTAGTGATATTCCATCTGTAAGATCGCCAATGTAGTTTGTTTCTTTTTCAATTTGATGACTAGTTAATTAAACAGAAAAACATTAATTTTTCTTTCTTTAAATTTTTAGTTCATGAGAATTTCCAAACAATTATCATTTTACATCCTGCTTAGAAATGACGAAAATTCCTTTAGATAATATAAAATCAAATAATATTCAAACAGAAACATAACAAAACTCATCTCCCTCTCTTTTTTCTATTAATTTTTAAGAAAAAAAAAAAAAAACCTCAATGAAGTCTTGTTTAGCTATTTCTTGTTTAGCAGAGTGAATATTTCTGTGTTTTTAACTCACTGGTAATATTTAACAACCTTTGAGACATATTTCTCTACACCAAGGTCATTTGACCCCTTCTTGTTCTGCTGTCTCTCTTGGAGTGTTTTAGTTTAGAGCTGCATAACTTGCACCTCTTTTTATTTTCATTATTTGCCTTGAGAGCAAACTGTTCTTGGAAAGTCATAAACTTCCCATTCTCTTCATATTCAGGCTTGATTTGTATTCAGAGCAAAGCAGCATCCTGGGCCAATGTATTTGAAATATTTCAAGGGAAAGAAAATCTCATTCTCAGGTGTCTTTGAACAGACGACCTGGAAAGGAAGCCCAGATTTAGCCCTAAGTGTACTTTTGTTTGTTGTGTGAAGAATGAAATAATACAATCACACCGGGGGGGTTTTGTTGGTGCTGCTGTAGCTGCAGAATCCACGCTGGCACAGAGGACTGGCACTGTAGCAAACTTGCCCACTGTTTCTTCTTCTACCTAGACAGTGATCTGAAGAGATTCTGTTAATCTCACAAGTATACTTATCTTCACTGTGATGTTTAAGTGCCAAGTTGCTGCTAAGAGCATTGTCCCATCCCAGGTTCACTGAGAGTGTCTGGATGTAGTGTCCCTTCGGGAGAAAGGAAGGTGTGGGAGATAAGAGGTGGTCACACTGACATTAGCTTTTTGCAAGCTGATGTGATTCATGTACTTTCAGAAAACTTTAGCTGGGCATTTTCCAAGTTCCTTGGGAGAAAAACTGGACTGCTGAGAAAAGGCAAAAAACCACATGAATCTGCAGAGTATTAACTGCCTAAACTGTTTTTATTTCCTTTCCACCTTATTCCTACATCCTCCAACCATAACAAGGGCTATGAAGTTATACATACAGCACAATCACCTAACTGAAATAGTCAGAGTGGTAGGTATTTGTATTTTGTCCTGCAAATGATCAGTTAATCTATGCATTAATTGAATGTTGCGGGCACTAAAAACGAGATAAGCACCAGAACAGACCACAAAAACTGCAAAACCCTTAAATATTCCATTTTCACAGAAAAGCTCCATTCAGAACATGATTGGCTTGCAGCAGAAATTTAAATAACACTCTAGAAAGATTGATATGAGATACAGAAAATGCATCGTGTCATTTGATCACCACCATTATGACAGTATGAGATCTTGACTGCTATGAGGTAGGAGAAACAAAAAATTATGTCAGCTGGACTTAAGGAGAGACTGCCAGCTAGAAGGAATTTGAATGTATTAGACAAGTTACTTCAAACTGTTACTATTTTAAGGCAAACCTCAACTCTAGGGTAAGTTATTGAGACAACTCACTTTGTCCTCTTTGGTTTCTGGTCACCTGCCACAGTGACATTCACTGAAAATAACCAGGAGGGTGTTTGTGCCTGCGCCTTTGCTTGGAAATCTCTATAAAGAAGGGGTTTGTTCTAAACCCCATTGTTGTTTGTTTATTCTTTATACTCCTGTAAGGACTACAGGTGGCAAATTTTTTGAATATTTTTTCCATATCATACAAGGGGACAGTGACTTATGGCTACATTACCTGTGTGTTAGCACTGTACAAACAGTACAGAACCACCGAGGCAGGTTTTATCACAAATCTTCCCAACTTTCATGCAAACACAACACATTTGATGGCTCTACTGATAATTTGTAGTATGTTCCGTGTGCTGTCTATCCATATTCACAATTAAGAACAGAGTTATTTTTCTTTCATAGAACAGGGAAGAATCAACCTTTCGAAGGGTCCCTTTTTGTTGTTTGGTTGAGCAGATTGAGGTTCTGTCTCTTACTTTTCTTTTTACTCTTCATACTTTGATTAAAATTTATTTGAAACCATTATGAAGCAGCCTTGGGCTTAAACTTAGAATTTTTGCTTCTTTTCATTTGTTTTCCTGAGTTTTGCCTTTCCACTCTGAAATGTCTGATACAGAGCCCAAATTAATTGCCAAATGCATAGATTATGTTTGTGTGTCTTAGAAGAAAAATGCATTTTCCTATGCGTGCCCTTGATAGTCCAAGTTCCATTAGCAGCTATAAATTGAACATTTTTGAAACAGTTATGCAAATGAATTAGACATTTACAAACACAGATGTGCAGGTCTGTGCAGATCACCTTTTTCTTCTTACCAAAGCCAAATCATAACTTTCATACCCATATACAAACAGACTTTTTAAAGCTTTTATTTTCAAGCCCTGGCATCTCAGAACAGAATAATTAATTTTGTGATGGGAAAGCTGTGATTTATTGCAAAATAAGAGAGCATATAAAATAAAAATCTTCATTAAATGTATCATAATTTGCCAACTGGGTCACAGAGCGGGAGAAAAGGAGGGAGAAGAGCAACTTTTGAATATTTGTACATGAAAGTGGCACACTTTGGCATTGATTTGCTTCAGTAGCCATTACTACTAAAGGTTGCACACTGATGTTTCACACCTCTGTTAGAGGCACCTGACTGACAGTCATTTGGGTTGTGAGGATGCCCAGAGTTAAGGAGACTCTTATGTAGAAGTAATTTCTAGGAGTTACAGATGAAGCAGATCTCCAAAGTAACATGATGATTGCATTCCCCATTATGCTGATGCACTTTTAACAGACGTGTCTAGGTCATAAGCAAAGATTGTCTTAATTTGTTTTTCCTGTTTATTATATGCACATACTCTTTTCAGCAAGTATCCCTTTCACAATATTCTGAGCCAAGTCTTCCATTCTCTTTTCTTCTTTATATCAAATTTTGATACACACATTGCAATCAGAACAATACTGTCATGGCTCAATGCTGTGCCAAGGCAAGAGTGCAGCTTGTGTGTTGGACTGGAGCTGATTCCTTTGCATTCTGCATTTATCTGGGACACTATTGATTTCAAAAGACTAATTTCTGTGGAAACTGCTGTATTTTTGAAAGATTGCCCTCACATGGTCTTATGAAACACCATAGATATCACCCTTCATTCTGCTCCCTAATCCCAGTTCATTGAAGTGGTAATTTACCCCTTCCTGTGGGTGGAGCTGAGACTGAAGAAAGAAGTCTGATTTCTAGGGTTTCTTTTTAATTCAAAATTTCAGATCAATCATAATTAGGCTGTATATTTATGTTTTATTAATTTATTAAGGGAATATTTGTATGCAAAGCATGAAGTCATTCAGACTGGTTCCACTTGATGTTAGATAGTGGGCTTTATGTAAAAGCTTTATAAGACTACTTTATTTTATGAAAAAGTTAAGTAGTCATCAAATCAACTTCCATGTGACTCTATTCCACGTATTTTTTTAATCTTTTGCTAAAAATGTTGGTAATTGCTGCTAGATGTGGCTAAATGCTTGCAGCTTATTTCACACTACATTGAAAGACATGGGAGAACACTCACTGACTGTAGTTAAGAACAGAATTTCACCCCTTGCACCTAATCTTCTATTTTCACATCTTTTTATACCCTTTATTTCCCTTATATCATCCAACAGTAAAGTGACCAATTCAGTCTGAAGATTCAAACTGACTCAAAAGGATTTGCATTTGATCCTCACATTCAGCTATATATGCTCTGGATGAGCAGAAATGCTCTCTGATGCAATTACATTTTCAAGGGGCATTTTGAGAGTCAGATAGAGAGCATATTCCACTTTCTACATCCTGCAACTCTTTTCATCCTGGCAGATTTCTTTCTGCTTGTCTTAGTTTATTCTGTTGACAATTTCTACAAACAAATGTCATTAATCAATAGAGAAATGTGGACTGGTACCAAATTTCTCTGAGATATTTTTCTGAGAGTTTTGATAAAAGCAAAGTAAGAGTAAGAAATGTTCTGAAACTGTGTGCTTTCCCTCAATTGTTTTACCTTTAATTGAAGAATTTAGGTGGTGAGCATGTTTCAATCTGCTATCAGCATAAATTTCAAATAAAAACCTCCCAGATGCTCTGTGGAAGGTGGCTCTTAGCATTTCAGAGCTTCTCCTGGGCAGCTCTTTACATTGCTATGATGAAAGAAATAAGATTGAAAACATTTTCTTTCCTGACTTGTCATACAAGATCTTCATTTGTGGATAAAATATGACAATAACCAATGAAATGATAGAATGAAACAGCCAGTGCAACACTGCCAGCACGCGTTCCTGTCTCATCTGCCATTTCAAGCTGTTACTTCCGTGCTGTGGACACCACAGCTGAGGGCTGTCTTGCATAGTTAACAGCTTATAGCAATAGCACCTTGATGCTATTGATGTAATAAGTGCCAGATGAAAGCAGTATACATAGGGAACCACACCTGTGACCTATTCAGCTTTCATTTTTATGAAAATTGGACCACTGTATTTTTGCAAGACTGTTTCATCTTTTATGTCTGAGCAGTGCTATAGGGTGGGAGAATTAGTGCAATATGAGGAGAAGTTGACCAAGCAGATTTCTTTTTCCAGTCTCAGAATAGAGCTTTTACTTTTTTCCCTATATTGATAAATTTTTTCCTGCCCTTATGAAGTGAAATTTTTCTCTTTCCTCTTCCTTCAGCTCAGAAAGGATCCTCCTTCACATCAGGAAGAAATGTCCTCTGTTGTCCAATACTCTCATAAAGCAGAAAGTATTCACTTGGTGAAAAATGTTGCCTACTCTAAGCATAAACACATAGTAGAATAGTTTGGGTTGGAAGGCACCTTTAAAGGCCACCTAGTCCAACCTCCCAGCAATGAGCAGGGACATCTTTAATTAGATCAGGTTGCTCAAGGCTCCATCCAATCTGACCTTAAATGTTTTGAGAGATGGGGTATCTACAACCTCTCTGAGCAATCTGATGTATCATTTTCTTGCCACACTCGTTGTACAAAATATTCTTCCTTATTTGTAAATATATAAAAATCATAAGATATATTCTTCAAAACAGTATTTTTTACAGGTTTTGGTTTACTTATCTCAGGGTAAATTTCTGAGAATAAGTCCTTTTTTGAACAAAAAAGCAACCAAAGATGAATCTTTATTTACAAGATCAGTATGATGCATCAGCACTGTTGCAATTGTTTGCCAGTCCTTATTGACTTACCTTTCTTTTATAAATCCTGAATCTAAAATATATATTCTGAACTGATTTATACAGGTCTTCTACAGAAGAGATACCATACAATGTATCAGTCTAAACCAATTGATAACAAGACTCTTTTTCCATGTCAATTTTTCAACATTAGCATAGATCTCACAGCGAAAAACTGATATGAGATTTCCTTTTCCTGACTATGATTACTAATGCATTTAGTGTATTCTCTGTATGCCTAGCATTATGAGGGAGTTGCCCATTAGTTCAATGCTGAATGAATAACAACATTATTGAGGCCATTTATCAACCAGAAAAAGTATATTATATTGATTAAAACAAAGTAGTTAGGTGCTTTTGTGACAGAAAGTGGAAAACCTAAGCTTGAAAGAGAAAATTATTATTCTGCAGGCTATTTCAAATACAAAATTGACTTCAGTTCATTATGCTATATAAGTCAAAACACTCATTCCTCAACTTTTGACCTGACCTCACTGTCAAAAATCTTGTGAGAATGTTCAGAAGAAAATGTGATCATAAATCAGAACGAAAGACTGCTTGGACAGCAACTGTGCATTGTTCATCACAATTCAATTCACAATATTGTCATAAAGATAAAAAGTACACATGTGGGAGCAGAAGTAATAACAATGTGAGAAAAAGAAATGAAAAGGACACAAAAAGATATAGGCCAGACTCTCAACTGATGTAAATTTGTCTATCTCCACTTGAACAACAGTATTCAAGTAGATTTACACCACCTGTGGAGATCATTTCATTATAGGTTTGGTGTTATGGTCACATAAGATCCCATTAACCTCCTCTAAGAAAGCTGTACAGTTGGACTATGATGGTAGATGCAGTATTTTTTGTTGAGCATAATCTCAAGTAAAAGAATAAAATGGTTATAATTTTCCTTATACTAAAATTATGTGAATTTTAAAGTGATAAGAAGTAGGTAATTATATTGACTAGAATTCCCTGTCTCTGTTGCTACTCAGGAAGAATGTAATTTTACATGGGAAATACAGACCTTTTTTGAATGAACATTCAGTAGAAATTACTATTTAAAAATTCTAGATTTCTGGAATTTTAGAAATGGTTTTCAGGTATTCTGAGAGCCTTATTGAACATTCTGGGATATTTTAAATCTGGAAGGATGGACTAAAGTAAGTCCAGGAAGGTTGGTACTTTTATGACTCAGACTGAAATGCTAAAGGAAATGGATAAGAACAGTGAAATAGCACTGATTACTGGTCAGGCTTATGGGCCTGTTAAAGCTAAGATGTTTTTGCAGCCCAAGAACAAGACATAAAAAAATAAGTTTCTATTAAATTCTTCATGCAGTTAATTATTTGTCAGGAATACAAAATGAAAATCTATGCTGAAAGATCTTTTTGGAGTGTGACAGAGACAGGGAAAATATTAGTACTTTGATGCACTAAAATGTACAATACGACTGGGGTTTTTGATGTCTTATAAAAAAAGAAGCTAAGTTATTTCCTTTAGAAAAATGGATCACTGTATATGCCCACTACTTTTATCCTCTGCTTATTCAATAAGGAAATTCTTCTTAATGTACTATAAATAGTAATTTCATTGACACGACAGAATATTACAGCACCACAGAAGTCATTACGTCTCTTAGTGCCAATGATCTGAAAAGTACAGAAAAAAATTCTTTTTTCTTCCATTGGCATAAATGCCTAACAATTCCAATATATTTAGTGGGATGACTTCTAAGGTTTACGTGTGTAACTGAGATAAGAATAGGTCTTGAAGAAGAGGACAGAAAGAAGTACTGCTTAATAAGATGGGCTATATAGACATTAAATTAAAAATCCTTTTATGCCCCCTACCTAGGAATGCCCCATAAGCTACTGATATACAAGTTGTCATGATTCCTGTATTATTGTACCTATCTAAGCAGATCAAAAAATAACCTAAACCTATATTTTCCCAGCAAAGAAACATACACAGTTAAAATTCCAGTGCATCTATGACTGGCAATGTGTCTCTTGTCTGTCAGTAAGGCAGGCAGAGTGAGTGTTTAAGTGTCTCTAGTTAAAGAAAACCCTAGTAATTTGTAAATCTATAGGCTATAGTACCTCCAACAGAGCCTTAAGACTTTTTTTCTGTCAAAACACAGCATACATAATTTTTTTTCCAATTTTGAAATGTCTATTAATAGTATCTGTAAAATAGATTCATAACCTTGGAAAGCATTTATAATACTGTGCCAAAGAGCTCAACACTAAGTAGGCAAAATTCATAAAGGGATATCATTGAAGCGTCAGGTTTCTCACTAGGGCAAGGAGCTACATGGAATCATGTATTACAAATTGTTCATTTTGTCTATCAGTGTTACAGTCATGTTCTTTTGTCTTTTTTCTTATTTATTTATTTTTTATATTATTTTTTTAAACTTTTTTAACTATAGATGTAACTATGCTAGCCTATGATCTGAAGTTCTAATTCCTCTCATTTTACCCATATACACTTTTAGCTTACATACATAAAAACAAAGATTAAAATGTCAACAGCTGCTATTAAAATAGGGTAAGGTCTTTGTCAGCCTTTGAAAATAACATGTACTTCAACTATCACTTCCAAAATCTATATCAAATTTTCCTTCCTGACTTTTCTGATGTATGCTTGTTTTGAGTGTGACAGACACTCAACCTGTCTCAATAGTTCTGTTTCATCAAAGGCACACCATTTATTTTTATGTCTCGTGTGGCTCCTGTCTTTCACATTCAAAATCCGTGGAAAGAGGAGGCTGCTCTGTCCCTGAGAGCTGCAGGTGTGCCAGGCGTGGTGGTCTTTAGGCCACCACAAGACAGACCCAAAAAGCAAACAGAGACTTAGAGAAGCATGTAGCCTGTATCCATTCCTTAGGGCAGGAGACTTCCCCACAGGGTCTGAATTATAAAGGCTTCACTGACTTTGTATGATATATTCTTACATTGTCTTCTAATAATGGTTTCAGTGAATGTTTCTCTGCATAAATGTATCCAGGTTGATCACGCTCAGAGCTAGTACTAACAACCCATTGCTACCATGTGGTATCACGCACAGCAGGTGGCAAGCAACACAGCAGGATCAGGAGATGAAAGAGTGCATGTGTTAGCAATGCATCTCTAAAACCTGAATTCCTCCACACTTCTTTGGCAGGGGAGAGTTTGTCAGTAAGTTGCATCGCTGCAAAACTTGCCCAAGCCTCAGAGGTGATTCCCAACACCACATCTGTAGCTCACTTCCCTGGCAGAGAGGGGATCACTGTTAAATACCTGAGACAGCTATATTTACATGGAAATTTCAGACACTTATACAATTTTAACCCCAAAATTTAACTTAAAAAAAAAAAAAAAAAAAAAGGTTCTTGTGAACACTGCAACATTAACTGGTGATTCTTACTGAGATTGTGAGAAGTGCTAAGCAGTCAGATAATAAATTGTTAATATTAGCTAAAACTGTTGGTGAAATTGGGAACTTCTGTCTCTAGATGGTTGTCTTGGGTTATGGAACCAAAAATGTGTATTCTATTTCATCTGTTGAAAGCAGCTGGGGAGATGCTTTCCTTTATCTCTTGTAACTCTGGGGGAGGGGGGCAGATACCTTCTGATAATGGGCCAGCTGTTAAAACCGGATGAGGCAGTGCTCCTTATCTCTTTCACCACCCATCCTCCCTCCAGGGGGATATTTTCTGCTAATGGGCCATTAAGGCTCACCGATGACATGACACATTCCATCATCCCATTGTGAGGTGCTCCACCCAGTGGGGGGAGCCAACCATTCCTACCTGGATAAAAACTGAGATGTAGGAACACGAGGTATTTCGTTCCACTGGATTCCCAGAGGAAGACTGGACCCTTCTTGCCATCACCGGGCCCTTGTCTCTCAGGATCATCTCTGCTCCAACAGAACTACATCTGCCACTCCAGGAGGATTTACTGTGGACTGTTTCCAACACCCTGACCAACAGGGTGTCCAGTTGTATCTCTGACTCTGTCAGGGTTTCCAGGATTGTTGTTTTGTTTGCTTTTTTGTGGTGTTTGTTGGTTTGTTTTTTTACTACTACATTTGTGTTGTTAATATTCCTAGTAAAGAACTATTATTCCTATTCCCAAATCTTTGCCTGAAAGCCCTTAATTGCAAAATTATAATAATTTGGAGGGGGTAAGGGGTTTGTATTCTCCATTCCAAGGGAAACTCCGGTTTTCCCTAGTAGATACCTGTCTTTCCAAACCAAGACCATGGCGCCCTGAGTAACAAGCTCTAAGTTTCTCATTTTTCTTCCTCTATTGAAAGTAAAGTACTAGGAACAAGACATTGTAGTTGAAAAGAGTAAGTATGCTTCCCTTGGAAGGATCAAGCCAAACAAAGGAGAAAAATCTCAACAAGAACTCATTTAGGGAACTTGGAGCCCTGCAGAATGTCTCTTGCCATGCTGAAAATGGCCAGGTGGGCAGGTGCCAGATCTGGCAAACAGTCTTCTACAGCACACAAAAACCAACACCCTTTCTGAAGAGATAATAATATAATAAATAATAATATTTGATCACATGCTTAATTGAAATCATGATAATAATAATTGTCTGGTTTTGTAAAATAAAAATAATTTGAATTGCTGAGGCTAAGCAAATATATCTTAAAAATTATTCGCTTGAGCTTCATCATTCAGAGAGAAAAAAGAAAATATAATTCAGATTATGTGAGTCCTAGTCTGTGAGTGCCTTACAGTTAATTGAGAAATATGACTTTTTGCCATGCCTTAAAACAGTATTCTGTATCAGATGTGACCTAAGGCTGTCTAACCAGGTATCCTATTCTCTTGGGTTTGGGCTGGTTCACCCGAGATTAGGGTGGTTAAATGTCTTTTGCCCTCTGAAAGCCCCATGCTGAACGCAGAAATGAACCGGAGTCTTCAGATGTTCTTTTTCAAGGATTTTCTCTTGTTTATTATATCTTATCTTGTCCCTTTTTCTCTGTGCCCGGCCAAGGTCTGTCCAGCACGGGCATCAGGCAACGACTCCTTGCTCTGACGAAGGCTCCTCCTCTCTTATACAGATAGTTACGTACTGATTATTTACAATTACAAACCAATATCTACATTCTATACTAAACAGGTTACTTTTACACTAACCCAATCCCTCTAAAGCTACTTTGTGCCACCGTCACTGCAGAAGATGGAGACGAAGTAGAAGGAGAAGACCCCAGGTCACCGCCTAGAATTCTCCATCTTGTCCCCATTCACTCCTATACTTGAAACCCCAAATGTGAAAATAATACTACTTTTTATTATACTTTGTGGCTTGTAATTCCTCTCCGAATATTGGAAATCTTTCCCATGGACTAAAGTCAAACCCCTTGCCTTCCTGGGCTCAGTGCCAGGGTCTCTAACCCCCCTGTACAGATCCCAGACCCCCCCTGTACAGGTTTTTTAACCTCTCTGTACAGGTTTCTGACAGTCCAGGGTATCCAAAAGAATGCCCTGGACTCCCACACTATTCCAAACAAGGGTAAAGTCAGATGCAAGCACAACAAATGGCAAATGAACACCCTCTCTACCTTCAGCTGTTTGCTGTTCAGACTTTGTAACCAGAAATTGGTTTTTCTGCCCATTTACTCTTCAATCCATGCAACTGTTAGACATCTATAATGTACATCAGTCAACAGCTCTACATGTCATCTGCTCTTTGCATGAAGAACCTAATAGTGTTTGTTTTGAGTGTGGTTTCTCCTGCCTTCATGTGGTGCTCTCAAGGTTTTGAATCACTGAACTCTCTCCAATCTCACCATGCCAGACATAATCCTATGGATCATTGTCATAACTCATCTCAGATGTCACTGGTCCAACATGCAGTGTCCCAGCATAATAATTCTTCACACAGAAGACACAACATATCTTTGATCATTCTGGCTGTGCTCTTGTGAAGCTCTCCAGTTCTCTATACCCCTTTTGAAATATGACAGTATGCGATGCAACAATTCAAGATGCAAGCTAGCCATGGATTTATACCAGTGACATATTAATGCTTTCTGGTTTGATTTCTATTATTTTCTTTCTGCCCTTCCCTTCCCTTTTCTGACAACTACCAAGCAGTGAAGTGACATTTTCATGGCACTTGCTATCCAATCAGTCATAATCTATGCTGTTAACAGGGTTGTCAGAGATAATATCTTTCCTGCAAGGTGATGGTGAATGCAAGAAACCATCACTGTATGTGTGTATGTGAAGTCAGAAACTTTTTTTTATATGTGTATTATTTTATATATGTTTCATTGAATTTTACCACACATTTTGTTGCAGTTTCATGAAGTCCTTCTGTAATTCCTTTCAGCTGGGCTGCAGCCTTTGTCACCAAACTTTGTGTCCCTCTCCAGCTTATTTATAAATTTGCTGAAAAAAGAGAGTTATCAACCTGGTCCCTTAATCACTTTGTGATTTCTTTCCATGGCAAAAAAATGTCAATTTACTCACTTTTTTGGGTTTATTCACCCATAATTTTTTATTTAAATGAAGGTTTTCCCTCTTTTAATTTTTAACTATCATATCAATTAAAACACTCAAAAACTACTAAAAAAAGAAAACAAATTATGTATGTTGACTAATACGGAGTTTTTACAAAGATTTAATCCATAGTATTAGAAGTATACTGCTGAAAATCAAACTGTGGTGGTATTTTTTCAAAATTGAAGTGTTTCCTGACATCACAGAGTTGGAAGGGATATTAAAGGTCACCTACTTGCAACTCCCTTCTCATGTATAAGGACAATCTTCATTAAGAATTACTGATGATCTGTTGTTTATCAGTTCAAGGGAAAACCTGAGGTGTCTAGGGGAGGAAAACATGGGTTATTTCTACATAAACAAAAAACCCCAATTAAATTAAAAACTTGGGTGGCATTCTTCAAAGCCTTGTCCTGACTCATGTGTATTTGCAGAACCGAACACCATGAATAGTGGTGAGTGCCAATTTGATAGTAAAGAGAGAGAACTCATGGATCTATTAAGTGTGGTTTTTTACCTCCATTTTTTCAATTTCAAGATGAAAATCTATCTCTTTCATGCTAGGCTACTCCTGAAATGTAATTGTTGGCATTCTTTCATTGGGTCAATAACTTTGCATGTAAGATCCTTATTTGCAAATGTGTAGTCTAAACCTGTGACACAATATCTCTGACCATACTTGTTTCATTTTCTTGCACGGCAATTTTCACCAAATAGCTGACATGTTTACTATGCCTTCAGCTTAGTATTTAACAGAGATGAAAATCAGGTTTAAATAAATCCAAACAATTTTAGTCTTCCTTCTTGAAGACTCTTTAAATTTAGATAGTTATGGTGAGATCATTACCATTTCTTTAAACAGTCTTTGGAGCTTGCATTTGTGAGTTCAATAAGAAAGTTGTTTAGCCCCTAACAGGTAAATGCCTGTAAAATATAAACACGTTTCCATGATTAAGAAATATAAATAGTTTTGACATTAATATATACTGGTAGCATCAAATGATTTTGTTGTGTTTGAGACCTCCATGTTTAGATAACAAAGGAATCAGAACATTGGTTTATTCTTGAAACATAAAATCATGGACCAAAATAGGCAATATTCACGAGTATAGATATCAAAGGAATTTTAAGGCATTAAACACTTAAAAGATTTTTTTTAAAGGAAGCATGTTTTTTGGGGCTGCAGATGTTCAGGGCGTTACAATATGTTGTTCAACATACCTTTAGGCAAAAATCTGCCTGGGCCATCAGAAATGACAACCTGTGGGATGGGTGGTTAGCAGAAATGCTGATGGAAATACTAAGAACTGAAACGTGTCATATCTGTTTTGTAGGACTATCTGATTTTGGTGTTAACATTTGATTAATTAATCTGAATTACTTAATTGCTCAGCCCATGAAAGAATAAGACTCCAAGTGTAGCAGTACAGCCACATGTCAGACTATGCACCAAATACCTATAGGTTATCACCTAGTACCAAAGTCAGACTAGGCAACTTTATTTTGCATAAACAGCACTCCAGAATCGCATTCAACTAATGACTCTGGAGAGTGGTAAAGATAATGCAACACAAACATGTTGTATCTGTGAGACGTGGAAATATCAGAATGAACACTCACAGGTTACACATATATGAGTGTGTGTGTGGTGCACAGAGTGAAGGATATTCCCCAGAGCTATCAGGCATGCAGAAGTATTTTCTTGCTTGAAAAGCCAGATAACTCTAAAAGTAGTATTCACTGAAGGTATGGTACAGCATTTTTTCCTTCCTCACCCAGAGGAGCCCCAAGTACTTTTTGATCTCTGGCAGTCGTATGGAAATACAGCTCTTATGCTCTGAGGATCCAAAGGAAAACAATATGCCCTACTTGTGCAAAAATGAACAGGCCGTGTGCTAAGATTCCACATATTTGGTGTCCCCACATCCATATGATCATGATGCAGTGGGGATACAGGGTTAGCCCAGAAGCATGACATCCCTTGCACCATGGGACATGGAAAACAGCCTGTAGTGAACATATTGGGGGGAGGAATAGCGGAGGTACTGGCTAACCCACACGGCAAATTGACACCTGGCTCCATTTGAAGCTTTCCTGATCTTGCTGCCTGTGAGACAAGCCCCAACAGCTCCTCCAGGACTTTCTGCTCTGCAAAATGGACATATCTTCCCTTGGAGATTATTAGCATCTATATGTGTATTCCACTAGCTGAAGAGTGAGCCACAAATATTCATGTGGTCCTGTTGAACAGAAGTAAAGGGCACAACAGAGAAAGAAAAGTGTGTGCAAAATCTAGTGGGCAACGATGTCAAGTGATAGAAGGAAGAAATAAAAAAAAGGCAAGCTGACCCCATATGTATAATTTGTGAGCAGAAGAGGAATGAAGTTAGATGATTTAGCTTCAGTTCTTTGCCTATAATTGAGGAGACTTTCTAATAACTCAAACTATTGTGAAAATAACAGTTTGGAGCACAGCATAGATTAATGAGTACTAGTACAAGTTGTATGTTATATATCTTTCTGGTACTTGCAAGGATGATAATCTTTCAATTAGATTTTGACAGTGGGTTTATAGGTCTTGATGCATTTAATTGACATGTTTGACACTCAAATGGCTCTATCACTTATTTACATTGCTTGTGTCCTCAAAACAAATGTTATTTCCTGAACACATGGTTGCTTGGTTTTGTTTGATTTTATTCTGTAACCATTAAACATACCACAGATTACAGAAATTAAAGACAGGTAGAGGTTGTTGTTACTGAAATTGCCAGCTGGGTAAGGGAAGGTTTGAAATTAATTTCTTCTTTTCAAGAAAGAGGAAGTAATTATTTTCAGTTGCTGTCACATGTATACAGACTCACACAGCCAGTAATACTAAAGGCAATCCTTAGCACTGAAGAAAAGGTAATGTGGAGATTCAGTAATGGGACAGCTGGAAAAAATACACTCAAGAGTAAAGAACAAGGTCCTAAGATATCCATAGACTAGGGGAAGTAAAAATACAGCAAACTTATTGTTCAGCAATAAAGAGGAAAGAGGTTACCAGAAGAAAAAAAAAACTCTCTAAAAACACTTTATTGATGACAAAAGCAGGGCTATTATTCTTGAAATGAATGTTCTGGCTTAAAAGAGCTCTAGTATGTTTCTGAGTCAAAAAGGAGGGGCAAAGAGAACGCAACCACCCTTCTTAGTTGTATTTAGGATATTCTGAACTTTGATTAATTGATTAGTATTCCTTCAAATAAGAGTGGACCTTTTTTATGTGGCATAAATAAAGCAATTTTCTTTATGCCAGAGTGATTGAACATGTGTTCATTGATTCTCTTGATCTTTGCTTCTTCTGCTAATATATATATGTATTTATATGTAGTGTACATATATATGCATATTTTGTATATATGTATATATTTACTGAGTATTTTCCTTTGATTTTATAAGATTATTCTGGTGGTTTTAGTCTTTCTTGAATAAACATACACAATATATACATATGCTTATGTGTGTAGATATAACTATACCTGGAATATGAGTGGTAGAAATTAAGAGGAAAGGAACAGGTCCCTTTTAAATTTATCAAAAAGGTTTCACTTTTTTCATTTTGCAGAATGAGCAGCAAATGAAGGCTTCCATATTTGACTATTGGTTGTTAAGTAGAACTATTTTAATGAAATAAATTATCTTGGACAGCAGAATTTATTACATTACCCTTGATAGTAATAAAATGTCACACATAATATACTTATGTGAAATTATTTTTCTGTTTTCCCACCTTTTTGATGCATTGAATGAGCTTTGGAGGCAGAGTAAAAGGGAGCTGTAAGACAATGTCTGATCAAGTAGCTGAAAGATGTTTCTTGATACCCAGAGAGACAGAATTAGGGTTTTGCAGAAAAACCTAAATACAACATCTTCTCATTTGATCTGCTTGACTTAATCTAATCTTTTCCAATTTAGCCTTTTAGTAGAGATTTTTCAATTAGTTGAATTCAGGTGTTTCCTTATGGAGAAGGGTTAAAAATAAAAATGCATCATTTGGGTTTTCAGCTTTGCAGACATTCAGACCTTGACTTGTATGAGGTTATGAACAATCCGATTTAACTTTGAAGTCAGACCTGCCCTGAGCAGATGGTTAAACCATAAGACCTTCAGAGGTCCCTTCAAACCTCAATTATGCTGTGTTGAGTGCTAATTAACCCCGCTTTAATAACACCAAAGAAGCGAAGATCATCCTTTTTACCTCTATTTTACAGAAATTATTATGTCAGTTATGATGTCTACTTTGTTATTGGTAATGTGTAAGGTAGAAGTAGAAGATTCTTCTACTACTTCATTTAGCACTCAAATGAGTAATTAAGAACAGATTACTTTTCCCCACTTTTATTCCTCTCCTCGTACTTGGTCCCAGTACTTCCCTCCATGCCCTGTTTAAGGTTGTGAATTAGAACTGAAAAGCCTCTCAGCCTTATTTCTTCCAGTCATCAATGTATTTCTAGTGCATTATTTGCCATTGTTGCTGTTGCCAGGGCATTGGCATCAGCCCAGCCCATAGATTCGGATGTTCATGTTCAATTTATCTTGGTCAGTTTGCTACATCCTTCCAGAGGAAACAAAGTACAAAAAAGAAATCTTGGCTTTCTGTTGATTATATCACAACCACACCTGATATGAATGGCAGAGGAAAAGACACTTCTCAAACCCATGGAATTTTTCCACATTCAATTTCATATACTGATGGCAAAATTAGAGATGTCAGAACTTCCCAAAAGATGCCTCAATGAAATTCATAACAAAACATGTCAGGGAAACTTATCAGAAAACCTCTACCAGATCACTTGATAATAAATAGACTAGAGTAAGAAAGATATTTAGAGTCACTAAATAAGCCATGAGATGTCTAAATTTTGTTTGGAATTGGACAGTCTTGGAATGTTCATGCATGTATTTACACAAACATGAAAGTACACAAATTTATATGGAAGAAAAATATCATATTCCCTTAGTTTAAGTGAATAATTATTTTTACAAGAATACTACATGGCTTTTTTACAAAATATTGGTGGTAGAAATTAAAACAGCAACAACAACAACAAAATCACAAAAATCCCAACAACAAAACCAACAGAAGTTGAGAATGCAAATGGTAATTTACAAAACACAGAACTTTCATATTGAAGCAAAAAAGAAATGGGATTTCCTGGAAATTCCAGAAAATTGCTAGAAGTATCATTGAACAATAAATTATCATCATAATTCAAATATACAAAGCCAAATTTTTTGATAGCTCTGAAACACACAGTGAAAGTATAAAAATCAATGTGCTATTCTACAGAGGCATTTCTGAGAAACCCAGTGCTCTTTGGATGTAAGAAATATATAGCAATAATTTCAATAGCCAGTAATATTAAAATGAATTATCTGTAAGTCTTTTTATCACTACTATTATCAAAAGTAATTCATGATAGCAAATAGAAGTAAATACTATTTATAAAGATAATTTAAAAAACCCAGTACTTCCCACAGAAGTATACTTTATACCATCTCATGGTAATGAAATCCCTACCTATTTTACACAGCTGTCTGAGCTCATGACTTGCTCATGTATGGAAGTTTACCAAATGATTAAATGTAGAATTTTCTACAGAACTATGTGCCATGACGTTGTGCAGTACAGGAACTGCTGAAATATTCCTGCATGTTTTAATTGACTTCTTTAACTCCATTTATACATATGTACATACATACATACATATACATATACATATACATATACATATACATATACATATACATATACATATACGTGTTTCTGTATGCACAGAAATAAAGTGTCAATAGACACCAAGATCCAGTGAGGTTCCCTCTAGTTTTTAGTCATCACTAACAGCAAAGCCCATGCCAGTTCAGCTTTCTGTATTTTATTACTGAGTGAATGCTGTTTCTGGCTGCCTGCATAAGACGAACCCTTTTGTTATGTTCTCTGCTGTGGGGGAGCTAGCTGAAAGCATTTTATGTCTGATAACGAAGCTGTATTGACTCAAGAGTCAGAGAAATTATTTATCATTTTTTAACTGGTTTGGTTTGGTTTTCTTTTCCCTCATGGTTTTGTTTCTTTTCCCAGGCAGTTGGGCAATCGCATTTTCATTTGGACAAGATATTCTTTTCAAAGTCTGCTGTCACAAAAGCTTTTTCTAACACTCCTAGTTCCCTTCTCCCACAGTCCGAAAGGAAACTTTTTATATCATAGTTTAAAATAGAAGGTCAAAGTCAGGTCAACCTGGAAGATTAAAACAAAAACCAATAAAAATGATAAAATTCTTAATTTACTATTTGTTTGTGGTCCTTGGCCTACTGCTGCCTTCAGAAAACACTGCTAGAAAATATCCTAGTATAATGTTACTGATCTCGCATTTTCAGAGAATATGATTCTCTTGCATTCAGTAATTCACGCTTAATTGCAAAAGGGCTTTCAAATCCTCCAAATGAACGCAATACAGAATTGCAAAACATTATAATTAATAATACATGAGAAAATTAAATGTTCTGTGAAGCACAGGTAACAATTTGTTTATATATCTGTCTGTGCAGCCCTTTTTTTGCTAAGATTCTTAAGAAGATTTGTGGAAGTGAAAAGTAATTTATATTACCAAGGTGTTTTCCTAGGCTTTTATGCTCTCTTTTCAATGAGCCACATTTAGAAACTCACACTTTTGGAAAGGCTCAGCTTCTGCCCTATAAATGGTTGTGCAATAATAACTGTGAAAATTGTGGTCATGAACAATTGACAAGTTGGTGAAGCTTATTTTCATCTCCTGATTTATCAAAGTTGTATTCTTTACTCTTTTCCAAGTCAAAATAAATACCATTTAACTTATTTACTTTTGTGTCATTTATCTTTCAAAAAAGATGGAATTAGCTTTTAGTTAACCAGTTAAGTAAAGTTGAAATTCATTAATTGAATTTTAATTGTTGAAATTCACTAAATTTCAACACATATCTTTATCATAAATGTCCATACACTTGCTTTACTATCCCCATATTTTTAAATTGATAAATTCAGAAAAAATGAGAGTTTTTATATCATACATAACTCTACCTAAGTCTGAAAATCTGGATTTCATTATGCCTATAGAATTGCCTTTATTCTATTTAAATAACTTTCCTTCTTATTTGCTCAGAAATTAAGGGGTTTTATATGCATTGTATAATATGAAACAAAAGGGTCTCTTTTGTTAACAAAGTTAGATGTTGTTTTTAATTTTATTTTATTGAAGCCTAATTTGTTTTTACAAAAACAAAAAAACTACTTTGAAAGCTAGTTTGAAAAACTGTATAGGAGGGAGAAAAAAAATTTCAAATGTTCTCTAAATTAAAAAAAAAAAGAAAAAGTTGTATGGTTATCTAAACAGTAGCTGAAAGTAAACAGTCCCGGGAGACTCTAATTTCCTTTTTATGGAAAAAAAATCTAAGTTAAAAATTTGATAATTTAAAAACCATGTTATTTGAAGAGAAATAATTTTAGTATACATTGATATGTAAGAGACATCTGTTCTCACTAAAAATTTAAAAGTTAGGTGCTTAGGTCTGCACTAGTCTTTTTTAGACCTGCTTTATAATCACAGGAGAGAAACAGACATACTGTACTGATCCATCTTATTGCAGAATAAAAATTAAATTAGTTTAGAAGTGTTCCCTTGGTAGGTTGTAGAAATCAATTTATGCTTTTTGTTTTTCTTCCTTTCCAGTAACAAGAGGCCACTTATTTTTATGACAACCCAAGACTTAGATATTTCACCCTCAGCCATTTAAAGTTTTCTACCACTACTCCAACAGAATTTTGTGATACATGTTTTTTTTATCAATAATTTAAAATCTTAGAAAGGCATTGTATCTTTGACTTTAACCCAGAAGTTTAAAAATGCCTTCTTGCTAAAGCAGAAGTTAATATAAGTCTGTAGCGAAATATACTGTGTACTGTGTTTGTCATGTTAGCTCACTGTCATTAATTACCTAAAGAGAAAAAGAAATAACCCCTTCAATGAAAATGCATAAGTTTAGAACCTGTGACATTCTTTTCACTAAAATATTGCATTGACTTCTTGCCACATTAAAGCAATCACAGTTTCATCTTTAGAAAACCATTACAACTTCTATTAAAATTAGAACAAAAAATATCTGAAATAAAATGCATATAGTGTACTTCAGTATGTTCTGTTTGGTATTCACACTGTGTTTTTGGTCAAGGTTGCAGCATTTAATACTGGAGTTATTTACAAAGTGTGACAGCACAGTCAGTCTAATTTTTCACAAACGCTTAAATGCAAATTTCCCAACAGATATGGCTGAAATAATATATGTAAAGGGGTTTTTATCAGTATCACTGGAATTATTATAGGAAAATGTACTTCTATATTTAAATTTGATTTTCTGTCTTTTTGGCTGTTTTAATATAAGGGATTTGTAAGAGTTAATGTGCCAAATTCTGATACCTCATTCTGAAAATTCTTAGTACCTCTATGAAAAAAAAATTGAAAAATGCTTTCATCTATCAGTTTTACATATAAAAGTTAACCATATGGAAGAGTTCCCACTTTCAGACAACTTTATGAACAAAAAACTCATCACAGAACTCAGTTGTAGAAATAAATATTGAGAAGAGTTGTCCATAACTAATTAAGTTTCACACTCTCTCCCGCCAGAGTTCAGCAGCTTTTGCAATAGGCATATTTTGGAATTATGCCAACTTTTGAAAAATACCACCTGTCTCTCTGCTGGAGACAAGGAGACAACCATCAGACTTGATAAGTTGTGAATCCTCTAAGCACAGTGAAAAGTTAAACTGCAAGTTAAACTTCCCTACTTTGTTGTAATGTCCATCCCAGCATCCAATTCATAAACACACTCTTCCAATGGTTTGTAACAGATTCAAGTAGTGTGGATATCATCCACTCTTTTAATGGACTTGCTGGGTTCTCCTAGTCTGGCTCCCAATTTCTCTGCAATACCAAGTTTTCTGAATCTACTGCTGTTTTCTTGTTCTTTTTTATATCTTTAGCAAAACAAAACAAAAAAAAATTCCCCAAGAAAGCTGTTCAGAAGTTGTTCAAAGGTCAGAATTTCTTTTCAATCCCCAAAGGCAAAAAAAAAAAAAAAAAAAAAAAGAAAAAGAAAAAGAGAGAGAGAAAAGAAAAAACCAGTTATAATTCTGAATGGAAACTAGAGATTTCTCATAGAAAGGAAAGTCTCTTTGCGTACACTTTATTCAACCTGATTGTTGCCTTGTTCTTCTAAAGTTTTTCTAAAGTTCTTCTAAAGCCTTCTGATGTTTATTTTACTTTTGTGATGGAGTTTCTCATGCACTTTTCTTGTAAATAATGATTGTTTTGCATTCCTTTCTGGAGGAGGAGAGAATTGATGGACAGTTGGTTTGACCAGTGTGGTTGGAGAGAACCATTTCATCCTCCAATCCATGGTCACTGTTGGAATTCTATAAATGTTGAGGTCTGTAAATAAAGTGCCCCTTTTTTGCCTTGGACATCTCAGCGTGTGAGTGTCGTTCGTCTGTGTCATATTGTGACGCCTGATATCAACTGTGTGAGCTGTGAGTATTGCTGACAGAGAATTAGGATCAGCTTGAAGTGTCCTGGGAACATTGCTGAAGGCATCAGTAGATTTCCCTAGATTAGAACTGAGATCTCCAAAATGTCTGAAGGTTCTTCAGAGTTCGAGATCTTCCACTCAGTCTTCTCTCTCTTAATTTACTGAAGACCCTCACCTACTTCCAAGCAGGGGGGATCTTCCTTAGGTAACTTCTCCTGAGCAACATTTTTCCCACATACCAAGCTATTAATGGCACAGACCAGAGTTTACAAACTGTGTTTTGTAAAAATGTAGACAGTCCCAGGATAATGTTTCACATTTCTGTCTGAAAGTTTTACTAAATAAACCCAGCTTGAGGATTGAGGTCATTAAGAAGTTGGATAAGTTGGTCCTACTAGAGAGGATTTCTGTCTGGTGCTGTACCTCATGACAGATCTCCTTTGCAGGCACCTGATCCTGAACTTTCTCAGTGTCTCTCCAGCGAAGCCACCAGGGAAACAGGGAACATATATGAACTTTTAACAGAAATTCAGGTGCTTAGAAATAAATCTTTTGCTACCAAGAAAATACAAGCAGAATTATTTATGAGAGCTCTTTTTATATCATAAAAGGAATGATAAATAGATGTTTTGTAGACATAAACCATTTTAAGCAGGGCTTTCCCTATTCACCAACAGAGGGAATAGAAAACTTATTCCTCCTGGGATGTTATTGTACATTACAGTAATTTTTTTCTGAGGTATAATATATTCTGTGATTGTTCCACAGGTTTTAAAAGGAGAGAGAAGAACATTTTGGCTGTAGTATTTTGACATATTGTAGCAGATTGCAGTTGTTTTTCTATGCAAGGAGCATATGAAAAATGTTTCTCTATTTTTAAATTTTTAGAGTAAAAATGCACACAGTATTAATTATCTCTGACCACAAACTGTACTGAAGGTGGATCTGAGAGGAATAGGAGAGATTTGACTTCTGGCAGGACTTGCCAGTATTATTGCAATATAAGCAATTAATCTTTGTCAACAATCAGTATGACAGGCAAAATTGGCTTAAGTGATTGATCTACCCTCACAGTGACATAACAGCTGATGAACCTGCCATATAGGTTATAAAGTCAAAACGAAAATGATAATGAATAGCATTATGCTTATTTATATAAAGTCTAAGAATGGGGAAAAACCAATTTGAATATTAAACTATCTTATTCTTAAGAATGGTCTTTTTGATAAAAAAAAGAAGTGAAAAAGGACATATTTAATATCTTGGGAATTTAACCCCTTCCTAGCTTTATCACAGAATGCTGTTAACAGGAGTAATAAGGACATTTGCATTAAAAAAAAAAAAAAAAAAAAAAAAGCTGATTTTTCTCCCAGTGAAACAGTATGTTTGCAGCTGAAATGCAGTTGTGTGAGGAATAATGGTTTGAAAAAGATGAACAAAAATCTGGTAAAACTGTTTTGTATAAGAACTAGTTATGTATACATGACATAAAACTTCTGCTCTTAGAAGTACTAATCCACTAAGCTTGGGAGTGTCCTTCACACTCCAGAACCTGGTCAGCCTCTTATTGCCCTCCAGTCTGTAGTAGGGTGAAACTGAAATATTGTTGAGGCTTTCACAGGAAAGCAGTCCAGGCCTTGAGGACTGTGATTAACCTTAGTCTACTATATAGGGAGAATGAAGAAATAAAAATTCCAGAGGCAGTACTACAAATGAACTTTAAAAGTCAAATCATTGATATGGCCTTGGATTTTGTGATCAATGCAGACACTTTTATTGCATGAGGAGCACTTTTTAATGTCCAGTTTATATATGTCTTTGTGCTTGTGTACTTCTGTGCCTAAAATGGTAACTGCCTCTGATGATTACACCCCATGCTTATCAAAGGTAACTGTTCTGTTCATTTGAAGAGACACAGTACTTCTGTGAAGTTTGAATCTGCTGAGAATGCACAGTGGCACTAATATTAATGAGAAGCTTTGAGCTGCTCACTGTATTCAGAAGTTTCATCACTTGTCATGGGAGAGCTACAGCATCTTGCTTCCTCTAATGTCAGGGTAGGTAAGGCTGCAGTTATGCTGGAAGTGTTTGCTGCGAGTGCTAGAGATTTTCTCAGTATTTTTACTCCCCTAGTAGAAAAGGAATACAGACTTCAGAAGACTTCACGTAATTGACTGTGATCTCCCATTTCATTCCATATTACGTGCAATCCACTTTCAGTCAAAATTAAACACCCTTTTAAAGCCCTTTTAAAGTCCTTGCAGACTCTGGTTTGTATTCCACAGTTACTATGTATAAATTTATTTTGCATAAGTGTATTTTCTCAAGCAATACGAAGCACTCAAGATGCAGATCACGACACTGCACTGCTCGGTGTGCTTACATATTCTAAGATCAGAGAGCAGGCTGTCAGAGCAGTTAGCAAGTGTACTTCTTCAGTTCAGCATTTCTAGATTTTTTCTCTAACATTTATCATCTCTCAAGCATAATCAAGAAGGAAATTATCTTGTCAGGGTTAGTTTTGCTCCCTAGAGGCTTGTAAGTTTCCAGTGTTTTGCTTTTCCACAATGTAAATCATGCTGCCCTTGCCGTTTACTAACTCAATTTTAGCAGAATTGGAAATTAAATTCAGTTTGGTATGCATTTATGTTACAGCAGCAATTAAGTTCTCTCTCAAAGACTTTTAACACTAGATTCCTGTTTTTTTCAATTGCCACTGTAATTAGCATCCTGCTTTCTTTAGTACTTTGGCCACTACTTGTAGGTAGCCAATTTTTTTTTTTTCTTTGAATGCAGGGAGAAAATAAAAGGGTAGAAAACAAAGATATAAAGTACTGTAATTTCATCTCGGTGAAAAGCAAACCCCAGAGTATGCTCTAGGAGGTCTAAATTGCTCAGTAACTGCTGTTTGTCAGAATGATTTGAATGGAAGAGAGGTCTAAAAATTACTTCTTAGGTAGTAGGGTTACTGACCAGGACAGCTAAAATAGCCTGTTAAAGGACTCTTGGATGGGGAATCAAGAGCTAGAATACATTCCTTTCAGCTATTAAACTCTGAATGGGCAGCAGCTTAACATAGCTCTGAAAACAGGGAAGAAAAAAGATTAGGTAAAATATATTGTATGTACTTTAAGGAATGTGCCTTCTCATTGAGGAGGAAAATAAGTTAGGGACAAGGCTGCCAAAGATAATGGGCTTCAGCTTAAAAAAACAAAACAAAACAAAATAAAACACAAAAAACAAAAACAAAACCAACAACAACAACAAAAAATCACCACCAAACCAGAAGACAATGAACAATAAGCAGTTGTAAAACTTAAGGAAGAAACATGGACCCTTATGTCTGCAAACAGCTGGGTTTCCATATGATCTCATTTCCTTAGTCTGGAATTAGGATGCTTCCATACCTTGTTTCACTTTGGTTTGGAAGAGCAAAAATTATATTTCTGGGGTGGCTTTCTATTGGGTCTACAAAGGCAAAGGGAAAATGAAGTGTACTGAGTTCATTGCATTTTGGAACATCCAATTCTGTATCACTGTTTTAATTCCTCGCTGAGATCTGTGCAAGCTCTTGAGTAGATCTCCTGCCCCTGTATACTCCAAGGTAAGAGAAAACTGCAAAGAGGAGTTCCTGGTACTGACATCCTTTATGTGGGAAGGAGTACTGTAGATCTAGTCTGAATATGACACCATTCTTCTGAAGTAAAAAGGGCCAAAAGGTTATCACGAAGTTAACTACTTTATAACCTTTCTTAAAGGGAACATTTCTTTCTGTCCTCCAGCAATTCTTTTCTTTGCTGAATTCAAGAATTTTTAACATATATGGAGCATTGACTGTATTGGTAGGTCAGTGTCCTCAAGTAGAAATGCTTTTGAAAGGCCAGCTTCTCCTGAATCAGGACAGAAATGGTCTTTGTCTTGTCCTTGTCAGTCACTTCAAAACCTATCATTTCTTTCTGCTGGCCTCCTGAGCACTGAATGTGCCAGAGCCTGGTTATTATGCTTTTAATAAGATCTGTAGCCATGATTGGTTCCATCATTATAATCTGGTCATGAAGTTCAACATCATGACCCTATCATAAGGGTATGAGTTAAGGAATACTTGACTGAAAAGGTGAAAGGTGTGCTTTTAAAAACTCCTCTTTTTCTCATGCTGGAGGGTATAACAGAATCACTAACTTCAAGACCTAAATGGATGAAATTTGTTTAAGTGGTAAAAAAAGAAAAAAATATTTGTTCTTATTTCTTTTTAGAACCTTAAGATTTTAGATGTAACCTTTTCAGTCATTTTTACATGATCAAAGTATTCTAGTCTTCTGTTTGCTTGCTAATCTTACATGAAAGCTGAATAAAATATGGATCAGTGTTTTGGACAATAGCCTAAAAGACTTGGGTACATGCATCAGATTTTCTCTGTGACCTTAGGCTTCTTAATCTTTCCAAGGCCTTTGTTCTTCACTTGTGAAATAAGGATTTGGTGGGTTTCTGCCTCACACAAGTAAGGTCTGTGAAATGCCTCAATATTAAAATCTCCATGGCTGATAACCTAAGTAAACAGCAAACAGCCATTACTCTGGTAGCTGAAGCTTTAAGAAAAACACCATATGTTTTGAGACTCACAATAACACTATGAAAAGTGGCAGGATGACAGTACTGGCTGTGTTTGCACATCTTCAGGACAGGCTCCCTGGAGGAAAGCCCACACAATCTTTTAGAGTGTCCTGAAAAAAGATGCAAGGAATGAGGAACCCCCCAGACATTTAAGTATAGTTGTTCATGAAGAAAAAAAGAAAATTAATACTTTAGTTCAAGACTTTTTCTGAGAAAGAACTTAATACACTGCATGAAAAGAAAAAAGTGGAAGCAATGGGGCATTTTTTTTCAGATGTTCCTATTGGGTCTTCCCGTGAAGTGAACATTAGGACAGTCATGTTGGCTTGTTTATTTTTTCACTCACATGCTAGGGTCCTGAAATGAGAAAGGATCAGTACTTTTCCAACTTAGCCAATGAGAAATGTCCTCAGGAAAAAGTACCTTGTAAGAAAGAGTTTGTAATGTAGTTAGTGAAGGAATATCCTTCCTTATTTGGTAATACAGGATAAGCTGCAAACAGCTCCCCCTAGTAAATTACCCATCAGAAGACCCAATAAGAAACGTTAAATTTTTTTGCTTCGACACATCAGCCTAGATTACTGAAGCCAAACAGAAAGCCAAGAAAATGCTTAAAGCTCCCTCACATCTTTTATTTTTTTTCTAACATTTTGCCATGTTCCTTCAAAAACCTAGTACATTCACTGTGATGTGGGGAATAACATGCACTTTTTGAGGGCAAAGTCAAGGAATGTCATTCTGAAGGTTGGGTTGGTTTCATTTTCTTTATTTACTATTCTCCAGGTAATATTGATCATAGTTCCCCAGTAACCATGAGATGCATTCATTAAAAACAACTGAAAGGAAAGTAGGAAGGCAGGAAGCAGTATTTAGTTAAACTCTTATGTATTTATGCTATCTTATAGCTTTCTTAATAGTCATGAATTTTCATTAAATTATATAAATGTGGATGATTCCTTCAGATAATGATCTGTACGTGTAAGAAGAGAATAAAGACACTGAAACTTTAATCAGTCTGGCTACTTGGGTAGAAACTCAATGTATTGAATCTCAGAGCCTCTTGTTCTTGTGAATACACATGACATAGTTTAGTTAAAACTAACCAAAAACCAGTGTGAACTGAATATCCTGGGACGTATTCAACTTTTAGTTACTCATCAGTCTCTGGGATGCTGACAATAGAGTGGGAAGCTAACACAAATGCAAAACAGTAACAAGGTGACTCTGCAGACCAGTGTCATGGCTTTGATCTCTCCCTGGCACGGAGACCCTTGAATGAAAGGAGACAATAAACTTGAAGCCTATGAGTACAGCATGGAGTCGTGGAAGGGCTGATACGCCCAATGTTTCACACAAATGCTTACAGCTTTCCTTCCTAAAAAATAGGCTTCTATGAGTAAGCTGCTAAGATTTTGTGGGTTTTCTTCAGCAAATCTTCAAGTCATTAATGAAGAAAGGTCATGCAATCCCTCACTTTAACTAAATTAACCTGGTTGTTCATTTTCTAATACAGTAATTAATTAATATATCTGTTTAAAAATAAATTCCATTAGGACTGAGATAATTTATCCTATTAGCTTCAAAAAAAGATATGTCAATAGTACAGAAAGTTGGGGTCATTACAGTGGGCAAGTTCTGCAATAGTGATGAAAGACCAGTACCAAAAATCAGGTGTTACCAAAATGTTAATTGTACTTGTCATTGTAATCAGGCCAATGATCCTTAATTGGGAACCAGCTTGCATGATTTAATTACAAAACTTTGTTATGGATATGCTGCTGGGGATATGAGTGTATATCATCAGACAAAGGTCTGACTCCTGTGCACTGCAATTTTTTGACAATTTTTTACTCAGTATGTGTGTACTTATATGATGCAGATGGTAAAGTCTGACTAATGTAGAACTTGATAGCACTGTAGTATTAACAGTCATTCAAAAAACAAAGCACAAAAGAAAAAACTTAACCCTAAAAAATGTTCATTCAGATTTGGAAAAAAAAATTCAAAACTTGCGCAAACTTGGTATCAATGGATTAGAAAGACTGGAAATAAAGCAAAATGAGAGAGAGTTAAGGAGAAAAGAAAGAAAATTTATTCGGTTACATTATTGGTTTGGCAACTACAAACAAAAAAGTTGGGTCACACCTTATCCTTCTAAGGAGTGCTGAAAATATCATGGGACAGTAAGTATTGCACTGCTCATGTGAAAAGGAAGCAGTTTCTTCAGAACTAAAGTTTCACCTTTGTCTGTTACTGGATTTATCAAGAGCCTTTATTAACCCAAGATAACCTTGTATAGATGAGGAGAAAAAAAATAAGATGCCAGATATTTGATTTTCCCTGTAAGTGAAAGATGACTAATGACCTTGTGACTCCTACTTTACAGTTTAAGAGATGTCACTGTAATAGCTCAATTCCTGTTCACCTTTGCCAACAGGGTTTATCATCCAAAGCAGCTATCTGGAAAAAACATGTGTGGCAAATATGGATGCTCTTTGTAAGGATCCTGTATAAACAGCTCAGTTGCTGAAAAGTCCATATATACCATTTCAGCATGAGCTAGTAAAACAATATTAAAGTCCAGGAGTCCTAAGACCCAAGGCCAATGATGTCTTAAGTGACAACTATTATTTCTTTGGCAGAGATGGCTTGTCTCATGACCTTGACACGTATGTGTCATTTGAAACACTGGACTCCTTCAGGACTGCCAGTAAATGGATTTGTGCTTGTCACAAGCTGAGACATTAGAATTTCTGCACAGTGTATAAGTGGTGATAGCATGGGCCTGTCACCACCTTTAATGCTGGTGCCTCTATGAGGTTTTAGGCTGTTGTGAGAATCACTGTCCAAATGAGATTTGTGAAAAAGCACTCCATTCTATCAATGCTATGGGTGGAAAAAAAGGATGTGTGTATTTTTCTGGCACTTTTTCTGTAACCAGGGAAGGGTGAAGACTTCTTACCTGCCACATAAAGTCACATCAGCAGGATTCTTTTCCAAAACAAGTGATACCTTTCCAAAAATAACAGTTCATCTCCAAGAAAGCAAAATATTCAGAGTTGATCCTATGAGAAAAAAAATAAAAAAGACATAAGCCCTCAATGTTCTAGAATTGAACTTAAGATAGGACCTTGTAAATGAAAATGAAATAACTGTTCATTGGGATAGTACTTTGAGTTGCTGCATCCTGACAAGAGTGGCCACACTAACCAATGTACCTTCTCTGTGACAGCTGAATAAAATTTGGTTGTCTTGCTTTACACAGAAGCAAAAGTTAATTGTTTGTTGCGACTTCCTAAGGGAAGAACTTCAAAATCTATGTCCTTTTGCAGTACTTGGTACTTGAGAACAAACATGTAGCAGGGTCAGCAAACTATGCCACACCTTTTTGCTTCAGGCAATATGTGAAATAGCTTTCTGACAGTCCAGAAACACACCAGCTGCGGAGCCAGGCTGGCTAGACCAAATTCACAGAGCCAGGACTTACCTTTTTTCTGTAGGTAATGTGATCCACATACTGTGGCCAGAAGCAAAACTTTAACCTTGAAGGCAGCCCTACATGAAATGGGAACAGGAAGATGGGCCAGGCCCCACAGAAAGCAATTCTTGATCCTTCTCACATCTGGATTTATTTTGCAAATGCTTGTGTTGCCAGTAGAGAGCTTTGAAAAAGAACAGGGGTTCACTAAAGAAAATGGTAGCCACAGCAGATCCACTTGACAAGCCACACTATATCTCTGATGAGATTTCCATATTCTGCAACTCTGCCAAGAACAGAGGGGCTTTTTAAGATATGTTGATTTTACAATTCCTGTAATGAATCCATGCCCAGTTAGCCATTAAAACAAGCTGCCTGCCGTGCATTTATTTTTGTTGACTGAAAGATAGAGGAAAGTATACCTTGTGGAGGTTCTACCATTTTAAGTCTGCAATTACTGAGTTTCTGTTTTCTTACTACTTTTTTAACACAAAGGTGTTACATAGAGTGTATGATAATGCTATGTAATAAAAAGGGTAGAAAAAAATTCTCCTTAGTCGTATTGAAAAGCATGATTAGCAGTAAGTGATGGACAGTGTCATTCTTTTTTGTCATTGATGTTCTAATTTCAAAGGACAAGTGGGAAAACTTTATGGCTTGATTTCCACTTAAGGAACTTATTTTAAGCATGGACTGTAAGAAAAAAGGCTGAGTCTTGCTTAAAGTGTAAGGGGAGGTTTTCTGCAGCTGCACGTACATGTAAATTTATTATGAAAATATTTGTCTGTGACCATATTCAGTTGGGAAGGTAACCAAGGTTGTCTGCAAATAATTTATAGCAGGATGCCACAGACTGCAAGGAAAGAAAATTACTTCACTATATGAGCAACATTAAGTAGCCATAGGGTATGTCATCTGGAAAAAAAGAAAAACTTAACCTTGGTAAAAACTAGTTTATTGTTTTTATTTTCTCCTTCAAATTTTCCTCATTACCTGAGATATTTGCAATAAAAAGTTGTTTGTGCACTTGAAATTTGTCTGTGCCAGTTCTGAATAACAAGACAAACATCTAAGATTTCCTACATTTCTATTTTCAGAATGAAATTTTTTGTGAAAAAAGTGCCAATTCTCTAATCATGGGCATAGCTGCATCATCATTACTACCATCAGCAGTCTTATTGAAATCTATTCCACCATCAATGTTTGACATTGTTTCAGACAAGGTCACAGACAATATATTTTATTAGATCACTTGAGATTGCTAGAAAATTCTAACATGCTCTTTCATTATTTAAGACCTCTTTCTAGTTTCAGAAGGGAGATCATGTATCATAGGTGCATTGCAGCTGTAACAACATTACACCTTTAGTCATATTTTGCTAAGTGTCTGACAGCCTGAATCTTAATAACAAAAATATGCCTGAAAGTATCTGCACCACCACTACAGATTTAGTACCACGAACATTTTTTTTTTTATTTAAGCAGTATTTGTTTAAACAGCTTTGGAATTCACATCTGTGCCCTATTTCCACATTATCCCTTCACGTGCAGAGCTATAAATATGCATGTATCACATAGTGAACCTGAGTTAGTTGATAACAAAGATGAAAAATAACCTGAATAGAAAAGCACTGCCCTATTTTTAAATCAGCTGCGACTCTTATCCCAGAACATCTACCACCAGAACTGAGTAGGTCGCATGATAATATGAGTAAGTGGGAAGGAACAAAGGTTAAGATTGTTTGAATTGACACCATTATTGAATGAATGGCTTGTGAAATTCTGCTCTGGGATCTAATTACTTCTTAGAGAAGCCCCCTCCCATCTGCTTAGCAACATCTGCCATCATGCTTTGAAATACAAAAATAAGTCTCGTCCAGTACAATGAAATTCTTTATTATCCCAGATGGATTTTTTTTTTTCCTTGGAAATCAGGATTAATAGCCCTGACCCTTCAATGGCTGTACTGGAATTTTTAAGAATTGGTGAAATTTATGTGTGTACATGTGGGGGAGGGGCAGGTAGTAAGAAATGTGTAGCCCCGTATTATAATCAACCTACTGCAGAACCTGACAAGACCATGATGAGAAGTGGCTACTATACAGCCCACCTTCATCCAAGTGCACCTGAATTTTGGTTTCCTATGTGAAAGACAAATACTTCCCACCTTATGGTGCATCTTAGCACCCTTCAGGGGCATTTGTTCACAGATGACTCAAAGATGGATTCAATCTGTTGAATCATCCTTCAGTCTTCCACAAACAAGTAAGTAATCTGTGAAAAGCTTTCATATGATTAACGTCTTGATTCTCCTGCAAAGATGTCTGACATTGTAAAGTACAATATAGCTGTGGAATTATTTGGTGAAATAAGAAATTGTGGGCTTGATATCATAATAAAATTATTCATTAAGAACAGCTTTATTTTCTGAAGAGAGCAGTGGAAAAAAAGTATCCGTCATACAGACAAAGATCCATTTTACAAATAATCAGAAGTAACAGCAAAAAAAAAATACCCATTCATGTGCACAAAGAACCCTCGAAGACAGTAAAATATATGTCAGTACTATGAATTGTTTCTAAGTAAGGGACATTCCTTTCTTGGTATAAATCACTGCAGCTTTGCTGATTTTGTGAACTGCACTGATTTAAGCTACACTGAAGCCTTCTGACAATTTCTCTGGGGTTATTCCTGGCACTGGAATGTATCAATAAAGTTCAAATGAAGACACATTCTGTGCTCTTTCATCAAGAGCTACCTCTATATAGAGCATTATGAATAAAGTGCCATCTAATAGAAAAGAATACTTCCTAGGAATAATGTCCCCTTTACTCAGCAAGAGGTAAAAGTTGTTTTCTGAGAGTTTGGTTTTAACTGCTTGTCCTTATCTAAACTGAGAGTGAGTGACTTCCAATTTACCAAGCTAAGAAGCATATTAAATACTATAGAACTATTTCCTGTATTTTCACAAGATATAATTAAACCTCCCCTGCTCAATCAGTTATTTGTGTTCCAGACTTTTACCTACCTTAGCTCAATGATATTTTGAGTCTTTAAATTTGTGGATTTAATAAGAAAGAAAGGTAAAAATTATAATAAAATAATCTCAGTCCTAGATTCCAGAGTACCCTTTGGAAATTTTTCTTATACACATTGCTGTGTAATATCTACGAATTTTCTTTTCTCTTACTGTCTTTCTTCAATCATTTAGAATAGTCATTCAGGAGTTTCAGACTACTGATTAAAAATCATGCTGCTACTTGCTTAGTGTCCCAGTGGCATGTAGTTGAGTTCAAGTACAATCCTTGAAAAAAATAGGTGAGTTGTGAGCACTCAATCCATACTAAATGTTGTTTTTCAAGCAGATTTACCAGATGTTGCTTGGCTTAGCAAAGCTCTTTCAATAGCTGTGTGTTCCTCATCATCATGTGCACCCTTTCAAAAATTAGAGGATCATCAATATCAGTGAAATTTTAAATACCTGCTGTCTAATCTTTAACCATCAAATCAAAGTTTCCTTTGAACAAAAAACTGTGCTGTCAGTCTTTCACAAGGCAATATGCATTTGAATGTTCTAACAACAGATGCTCCTATGTATGAAAGAGAAAAAAAATGAGAGAGTCTGTGGAGTAAGATATCTAAATAATATATAACTGTATGAATGAAATGTGGTGAATCCAAAGCTGTATTAAATATGCAATGCAGTAGCAAGGAATCAATTCCCCATGTCTACAAAATGCTGCTTAATTGAAGAATTAAGCCCTTCACAACTCCCAAAATTTAGCTGCTTTCTTCTCACCTGTTATAACAGATTAGCCATCTATCCACATGCAGCCACATTTCAAACTATCAGACTTAAAAAGTCATTTTTGGCACAAAGAGTTAGTTTCTAATTATCAGCACAGAAAGCTAAGCATTCAAGGAATAATAAGTAGCATCCTTTCTTGGAAGACATATACAAAGGTTGGCTAAATATTAACCTTGGCCCACAGGCCTTAAGCTAAAGTCTAAATTTAGACTTAGATCCATGATTTTCAGGGATAAACTTAGAGAAGAAGAAAAAATAAGTAGCGTTATTTGTTGCACAAGACCTAAATATACTCATGGGTTTTGACTTTATTTATGCTCAATTTTATTAACTGAAAAATAAAAACAACAACAAAAAAATCCACAGTGTTTTGTGAGCTTCCTATTTCTCAAGCAATTCTATTCCTATAGTTTTATTGGTCATTGTAATAAAATGCAGGTTCCTTGACACCAAACTGCTCTGGGATATTGAACAAAGGAGTATTTCAGATTATCCTGTGCTAACATATTAATCTAAAGTTAATATGCTAATGAATGAGCAAAGTAGAACCTATTACTGGTGGGGGAAATAAACAACTAAAACCATGCAGGATAGCACAGTCATGTCTCCTGCTGTAGTAGAGCTCTCACTAGTTGCTCTCTTGGGAAGACCTGTGATGAATCTCTCTAATTTGTTATCTGAAGAGAATAGTCTGTGCACTTGCCTAGTTAATCTACCTTTCTGCTCCTGAAATTATATTCTTCTCCTGTTTCATCACTCAGATCATTGTACTGGTCTCCTAGAATAAAAATAAGATCCACAATAGGCTGTGAATACTACGCCCATCTGTGCTTAATTTAATTACTTTTCCAAAGAGGAAAAAAGCCAGTATTTGATTAATTTTGTGCCAAATTTTCTTCTAAAATTATGTAAGTTTGTCCATCTATGGCAGTTTGGCCTGGTCTGAATCCCAGGTGCCCACCAAGGTTGCTCTGTCCCTCACCTGGGCAGGGAAGAGAAAATATGAGGAAAGGGTTGTGGGTTGAAGTAAGGGCAGGAAACGACCACTTACCAGGCACCATCACGGGCAAAACACATTTGACTTGCGAAAAATTAATTGAATCTATCACCAATCAAAATCAGAGTATGAGACTGAGAAGTAAAACAAATCATGAAAACACCTTGCCCCCCAGCCCTCCCTCATTCCTGATCTTATGTTTTGGGTTTGTGCTCAAAGCCGTGTTGATAATGTAGGGATGCTTTTGTCACTTCTGAGCAACACTTACACAGCATCAAGGCCTTTGGGAGAGGACTGGGGCTTGGGGGAGGGATGGGGGGGAGAGGTGTTTGGACTGATGATGTTTGTCTTTCCATGTCACCTTTAAGCGTGGGGGACCCTGGCTTCCCTGGGGATGACTGAACATCCACCTGTATCATTACGTTTTGGGACAGCTCAAGTAACGACACGCAGACTCCAATCCTCTTGGAGAGCATATAACAAAGTTTATTGAAAGACAGATTCATTTATACAGTGTTTCAGTACAATGAATAGGATTGGTTGTTTAGAGCCTACACCTCTTTGTAAACATCTTTGCTAGTAAACAAGTTGGAAAACACCGGGTGTCAGGAGGAGGCTATCTGCAGGGACTGTCTACAGGGATTGTTTTGGGCTCCTCCTTACAATTTCCAGGCCAGAATGAGAGTGTTGTGCGCTTAGCTTTCTCACAGGCCCCAAGCCACTGCCTGGAGCCTAAAAATCTATTTTCTGTCCACTGTCAGTCCCTACACACCTGCCCAGGGAAAGTCGTGAACTAATTTCATGTCTTGTTTTGCCTGTGCATATGGCTTTATACACTCCACCTTAATCCACAAGTTTTCATACTTTTACCTTTCTGATTCTCTCCCCCATCCCACTGGGAGGAAGTGAGTGACGGACTATGTGGAGCTTAGGTGCTGGCTGAGCTTAAACTATGACAGTAAGTAACAGTTGCTTGTCTGGTTGGTTTAACACAGGAAATAAGCACAGAAATTTATGTATTTCTGTGATGAAAAGCCTGGGTCATAAAGCCGATTAGCAGTACAAAATAGAAATTCTGTAATCATTGTGGTTTCAATATGTGCAAAAACATTTCCAGTTTTATTAGGTGATAGCTCTTATCTGTACTTTAGGAAAAAATTATAATAGTGTGTCAGAGAAGTCTACAGTCCTTCCTAATAAAATCTTTAAAACAAACAAACAAAAAACCCTTACAGTCTGATTTAAACCACCAACAGATCAAGAACACTCAAAGATGTAGTTTACCCTCTCATCTTGTGATTACGTGTTCTTGATTTTGTCACCTTTGACCACTTAGTGCAGGATGAATCTCATTTGGTGAGCTGAGTCATTGACTGAGACTAAACAATGGCCATTACATTCCGTTAATAATTAGCGGATTTAAATTAACAATCCATAAGTCCTAGTGACATATTTGTAATAAGATGTAAGGATCAGTAGGCTGTGTTCTGGTGAAAGACAGAAGAGTCATTTGGTCTTAGAATAATTCAAATATTGTTCAGTTCTTCTACACATCTTTCACCATGATTGTATCTTCTGGGTGAACCTAATCAGACAGCTGTAGACAATATATGGTCTAGTAACAAAAAAACTATGAAGAAATCATTTTAAATGGGAAATATCTTTTTATTTGCCTTTATTTTTATTTTTGTTGGTGTTTTCTGGGGTTTTTTTGTTTGTTTTTGTTTTTGTTTGTGTTTTTGTTTTTGTTTGTGTTTTTGGTTTTGGTTTTGGTTTTGGTTTTTTGGTTTTGGTTTTTTTTTTAGTTTTGTGGCTGCAGGATAAAATGTTGACAAATTTGAAAACCATGCACCGACCTGTCTGAGACTGGTGAAATGGTCAACACAAGATGTGGCTTGCTAGCTAGCTGAGCTAGCTAGCTGAGGATTTAAAAATTAATTTTGGGTCTGTTTTTTCTTTGTCAGAAAGTGCTATTTTTAGGAAATCCATGTAGTTTTTTGATATCAAATCCATCCAATCCAGTTTTTTGATCTGTTTCAGGCATTTATGTTAATTGTGGACAAAATAGAATTTTTGCTGATTTCTTGTCAGCTTGCCTAAAATATTGTTAAAGAACTCACATATTCCTATTAGTTTCCAGACCAATTTGCCATGCAGCCTGTTTCTGAAGTTACATAGGCTTTTTGCAACAAAGTTAGTCTTTTTCTAAGAACAAATATTTGATTTGCATCCTCGCCAAGAGCCTTGATTGTGTGACCTAATGTTCTCAGCAGTATCAGAATTGGCCTGAAGTACAGGAACTAGGAGTTGTTAATTCCTGTCCTTTTTAATCTGTCTTCTTATTGAATTGTCATTTTGGTTTTGTTCAGAGCAGCCAAATAGCAGTTGTTAGTCTTTCTCTCTTCATTTATTCCAGCCTCTTCCAAACAGTTAAGAATGGGTTTTCATTCAGGAAATGGTTTTTACAGATGCATTTGCAATACAAAATTTATACTTAAAAGCTGAGACTCTAGGCACAATAATCAGCAAATTTTAAAAATACTTGCATGGTACTGATTTGTAGATTAGTACTTATGCGTGGCTCAAATGCAATCTTTGTTGTTCAATAAAACATTTAAATTGCTTATTTGCAAAGCATAAACATTAGATATTGAAAGAAAATATTGTTTATAATTCTTAGATATGTCTCTTGGGAGTTTGCTGTCCTATGGCATTTATTTAACAAAAAAAAAAAAAAGCCTCCATGTGTTCTTCAAAAATCAAGGAGCTGTACTTTTATAATCAAGCACTTTCAAGTATGTCAAAGACTATGTTCTTGAAGTTTTAAATGGCAACTTACTATTAAAAAAAATTAATTTGGTCAAACCATATTTTTGAACAATCAAATAAAGTACTGTTCCTTGGAAAAAGATTTTAAACAAAAGTAAATTAAACACAGAAATGGAGCAGATTGTCATTGTTAGCTTTGCTTCTTCTTTGGGATTTAATTTGTATGAGATTGAGGATAAATGTCTTGATGTGCTTTTCAAATTTCCTCCCTTTAGCACGTGTTCACCCATGCTTGCAAGCTGCATTCACTCTCAGATGCGTGTGCCAGAACCTGTGCACTAACACCATATTAAAAGGTGAGAGTCTGGTTTTGTGCACAAAATTACTCAACCACATACAACCTCTTTCTTCCTCCGTGAAATCCTTTCCCATTTCTGAACGAACAGCTGACAAACCCATTGCATATATCAGTATATCTGACAAACCCATTATCACCTCCCAGAAAATAATTTATCTTTAGAATTGTTCTTCCCTCAACAGCTTTTACATATCTGAATATAGTTATGTCCAAAACAGTATTTATCTCAAATTTTGAATTTATATTAAAAAACCAAAACAACCCCCCAACAAATAAGCCACAAGAAACAACCACAATATTAATGGGAAATTTCCACTCAAATAAACTTCTTTTGTGATAAAAAAGTAGTCACTTGTAGAAGAGAATACAGGTGACCTCACCCCTGATAAGTAACAGGTGTATTAATTAACCAATACAGCCTTGCCCCTGGTGAGTAACAGCTATATCCAATAAGGATGAGTGAGATAAAAGAGGGGGTGAGCTGGTAAGGGGGGGATCATCATGGAGGAGGAACCTTGAGGAGCATGAAGGAGAGAATCATGAAGCAGGATCCTGAGGAGAGAGAATCACTGCTGCAAGCTCAGTCTGGGACTGCAGTCACAGCCTGTTGTTGGAACTTGCAGTCACAGTCTAGCTGGGTAAAAGCCTGCATTCAGAGTCTGCAAACTGATACCTGCAGTTATAGTTTAGCAGGAAATACTCAGCAGTCAGAGGCTGCAAGGGAAACCTGTAGAAGGAGCTTGCTGTAGCCAGAGTCAGCAAATAATTGGAGTAAAGATGACTAAGCCATGAAGATGAACAAACCAGGACCCTTTTTATGCGGTGTTTAAGAACAAGTCTGTGCCTTGGCTCATTTTTACCCTCTAATAAGAGGGCTGCTGCAACAGCCACTGAGAGCTTAAAACAATTAGTTTGCATCCTGACCAGTGGAAATTCAGTTAATGTATCTTTCCAAAACATTGGACACAGATTTTTAAAGTATCCTGATCTTGAGTTCATATTTTTGCCATAATCCATTGTTTTCCTTATCTGTGCTGCAGAAGTTGCACTTTTCTGCCTAGTAATATCTGTAAGTTTAACTGAGGCTTAGGTTTAGAGGTTTCTTTTACAATCAGTGGGTGTGAAAAGCTGGTTATCTTATCATGGGGTAGATTTCTGTAATGAAGTGCCACATGGAGATCACTCTTTCTTTTCAAATGTCAATAGTTATGGGTCACATCTGACCAGGTGGGGTCAGATTGTTCTGGGCAGAAAGCTGGCTGGATTTACTCGCAGTCATAATTAGATTTGGCTGGGGAAAAAAAGATGTACTTCTCAGTGACAAGGAACCAGGAGACACCAAGAGTTTAGTAAGCAGCAGAGGAATACCTACAGATCATCCCCAAACCATTAGGGAGGGGCCTAGTTTTCCACTGAGGCACCCATGCAGATGGTGAGGGTCTCTCTCCCAGCAAGGGCAGCCCCAGTCCACTGGCCACTCTTGCAAGCAGTGGTTTACCAAGGGTAAGGAGAAACAGCAAGGAAAGTTCTGCAGCAGCAGCAGCAAGTCCTCCTCTTGGAGGCATGTCTGTCCTCCAAACCAGGCAAAGAGTCAACCACCCCCCCACTAAGAAACTGACAGAACCACATCACTTCACCCCCCCCACCCCCAGAGCCATTCCAACTGCATGCCAAGGCTCTGGCTGCATCTTTTCTCTCTTAATCAAGCGTCATTTGCCATGTGCATAACAACAAATTGGAAGAAATTTCCCTGAAGAAACCTAACCCCCAAAATTCATGTAACTGGAACACTAAAATTGAGGGCTACTTTTGGAAGAGGTAGGCCGGGAAGGAGGCAGTGGTATTGCTAAGGAAGGGCTAGATTGTGAAGAGCTGTCTCTGAGTAACAGCCTTGAACTGTTCAGAGTCTATGGGTAAAAAATCAAGGATAGAACCAACAAAGGACACATTGTGGTTGGGGAGACACTAACCAGGAGAGTCTGTTGACTAAGCTACTGGCTTCAGCTACAGGAAGCACCGTGCTCACAAACTTTCATCCTGAAGGGGAATTTCAACCTGCTGGGAAAGCAAAACAACTGTCTGTAAACAATCCAGGAGAGTCCTGGGGTGTGCAGAGGGAAACTTCCTGATCCAGATGTTACAAACCAGCCAGAGGAGAAGCATTACTATACCCAGTTCTCACAAATGCAGATGAGGTCACTAAAGAGGTTAAGATTGGAGGCATCCTGGGCTGTAGTGAGTTTTCTGAAAGAGAGTGGGCATGGAGCAAAATCAGGACCCTGAACTTTTCAGAAGAGAAAACTTTCATCTTTTTAAATAATTAATAGATGAGATCCTTGGGAAGCTGTCCTTAAGGACAGTATACCTGATCAAAGCTGGCAACTCTTTAAAGAGTTTTCTGATGTTGTTGCCAAGCACCCCTTGTCTTCAGAATATCACAGAGCAGATCTTCATTGAAACAATGGTAAGGCCCATGCAAAACAAGGAGGTTATCCTGGACAGTCATTGCTAAAAGTGACACTACCTAGACTTCTGTAAGGCCTTCAACATGGTCACAACTTGACAGTCTTATGTCTGAAACAGAGCGATGGATATGAGGGATGGACTATTTGGTGGATAAGGAATTGGTCAGATGGACCTAGTCAGAGAGATTTTGTCAATAGCGCTATGCCCAGGTGAAGATTGATGACAAGCATTTCTCCTCAGGGCTGACTTGGGGCCAGTGCTCTTTAATATTGTCATTAATGGCATAGACAGAGGGATCGAGTGCACCCACAGCAAGTTTGAAAATGACACACATGAGTGATGCAGTTGATACAACACAAAGACAAGATAGTATCCAAAGGGACCTGGATGAAAAAGACCTGAATAAACTTGAGCAGCAGACCTATGAAAAATTAATGAGATAGTTGTGTTAAATACCAAGTCCTGTAATATCAAAAGAAAAAAAAAAGGTACAAATAAGAAGACTGTGTGTGAATGTTTTGTAGTCATTAGAAAAAAAAGTCATGTGTGTCTGCATCACCTGGATGCAGAATGCATTCATAAATATAAAGACTTATTTTGAGTTCCTTTGGCCTATTTATTACTTTAGTTCTTATATCTTCATTCAGTATTGTTTTAAAATAATACTTGAAACAGTAGGTTTGGCTGGTATGTTTCCAAAAGAGAGTCCTTACAATTAAAAAGGTTTTTTGGACCATGCTATGCTGCATTGTTGTAAAACAAACAGAAACTCATCTGTGGTGACTCACAGTTACTTGATTGTTTAAGTGTTTTGTTTTTTTATTTTTCCATTAAAAAACAAGCTAAAAACATATTAATGATTACAATTTACCTTTCCAATATGCAATGAGAAAAAAAAGCAAAGGATTCAAAGATAATTACCCTATAAGAGCGGTGTTAAAATTATCCTGTCACATCTGCATCTTTTTGTCATTGCATTAGCTGACTTTATTAGGACCTTTACAGGATCTGCTTTTAGAATCCAGTTAGCATTGAACATAACTTCCAAAAGAGACATTTTGCAGTTGTCTTTGTGGACAACAAATAAGCAAAATAAAAATCCCCAAACCAAACCTGCAACATGTTACAAAAGAATATTGTTTTCTCTGGAGGAACACAAGGAATTCCTCAGATTTTTGTGTTTGCCTCTCACACTGGTTTTTCCCTTTTGTCTTCAGTCATCTTTCTGCTCTGTCCATACCTTTTCTTCAAGTATTCAAACGCTCTTTATTCCTAAATTATTTATGTTGTGCCTTCCAATTGCATATCTACTTTTGTCAGTATCTCCCTTATCTACCATGAAATCTCCTAGCCTTTTGATCTCTTGCCCTCCAACACACTATTTTTTTTTAGATGAAGATAATAAGATTTGATACCCCCTAAAATTAGCACAGTCCAACAGATCAGTCCTCAGTTCTGATAACAAGACTGTCTCTTCTCTCTAGAGGAATTGAAAGAAAAAGTGAATACCACTTGCCCCAGAGGAGTAAGCAGTCAAATTGCCCTCATGGCCAAAGCTCCCTGACCCTTATGATCTTCTTTCATGCTACTTGCTGCTTGCCAGGAGAATATTTGCCTCTGCTTGTCATGTCCCCCTCTGTGGAATGGGGATGTCATGTCTTTCAGTTCGGTGGTATTTATTGAGGTAGATCAGCCTGCTACAACCCTAGCTATTAGACATTAGCCCCAAAGGTGTCTGACTTAATTAGGCAGACCACCAAGATGTAGGTTTCTCACCTGAGTGGCAATATCATACACAGATTTAGAAGTGAATAATTGAATAACATCAATCACATTCAGTAATTGAATTGCATCAATTACCTCTGATACTTTCCGAGCAGGAAATATATATATATGAATGCATGTATTCACATAGGACATTTCAGCAGCTCTAACACAGATTCATGACTGACTTGTTAAATGGATCTTTTGTCAAACATCTGAACTGTCTTTTAGTTTGAATTCTAAAACCCCAATCAAATCTCTACAGTATTTTCCTAGATTTTATAAATATATATTGAAAAGCTCTGCTTTAAACAGTAAAAATATCTCTCCATGGAAGTACACTAATTATTGGCAATATTAGGAAAGGGTTTACCACCAGGTTTAAATGAGCAACTGATTGACACTGGAATATATTGAATTGTTCTGAAAGCATAATTAGAGAAATCTCACTCTCACAGTTAGTAGCATTATTTTTAAACCTGCTAAATATAGATCAGAAGTCAAATGAAAATATCTTCAAAGGCTTGTGATGGTTCATGAAAGTCTAAAAGTTATTTGGGAATTCTTGGTCAGGACACCTTAAATATCATTGCCACAGGACTTTACAATCATAGTACGATTGTAGTATTGCTCCAGGAAACACTAGAGTGACATATAGCATTTGATATTTCCCTGGACTTCTCTTCAAAGATTAGAGAAGAAACACTTTTAGATACTCAGTCAATGTTATCACACCCAGACTGGTACAACACGAAACAGAGAATATTATTCCAATGGCCTACAGGTGAAGTACATTTCTGTGTGGCAACTTTTTTCTCATCTTCTGAAGTACATGTAGGGTTACAGGGTTCTTTCTGCTAAGGATTTATTTTTGAGATGTGCACGAACAGTTCAGGTTTACATCAGAGGGAAATCTGATGTTTTAGAAATATGAAATATATATATACACTAGAAGTGGCATAATTTCAAAGTGAAGTGTAAGGAAATCAAGGCTTGTTTGCTGAAGACAGCACTCAAGAGGAAAAAAAAAAAAGGAAACAAACCCCTCCAAAGCACAGAAAAAAAGCCCTATAAAACAAATCAGTACTGATATGCTTTTTAATACTTTCTTAATATTTCCAGTCCTCTTGAATAAAATGTAAGGATCAATGGCTGGCTTTCATAAAAAGCATGTGCTATGAAGATTGAAGTTAAGACTAGTTTTACAGATTCACTGCCTAACAAGACATTCAAGCTGGAAACATTAATATAGAAGCTAAAGAGATCTGTAGATCTGTTAGGACAAGTCTGTCCATAGAGGCTAGATCACTGAGGTAACAAGTGTCTGAGTTTCATTGCTTTCTCTAATTTGTGTGGCTCATGTATTAGACAGCGTCTCCAGTCTTGGAACACATATCCCACTTGTGAGATGCATATCTTTGTCACATCCCTCATGAACAGCAAGAATCACTCTCTTACATCTATTTTTTACTCTCTACATCTATTGCTTACCTTGAAATGCAGCTTGGATGGAGAGGAAGGCAGGTAGGAATGTAGCTGTGTTGGAGTTTTTTTAAGGGTGAGTGAAGAGGACATATGCCCACCAGAGTCACTTGGTTACCCTGAAAGGCTCAATATCTGCAAGATTACTGAAAAAAAATCCCATATTCAGTAATACTTGTTCAGCTACATGTAGTAAATCTGCTCTGGCAAATATTCACAATCCCTTTTGTTTGCTTTCTGTGAATATTCAGGAGAATAATGTTTGATGAAAGAGATAGTGTTCCAAACTCTTTTGCAAATATGTATTTATGAGAGAAGTATTTGCATGGGGATCTTGAAAGCTGAGATTTTTCATGTAACAATGGAGTTAACCCCTGCTTCCTAACCCTGCAGAAAATGGAAACTGTTCCACCATTCTATTTAGCTGTATTTTCCTCCTTAGTTAGTACATCATGTTAATAATCTTAAAACCAGTAATTCCACAAGACTCTTTACAATGGCAAAAAAAAATCTCAGAAACATAAATTTCAGGAAGGGACAGCCTATTAACGAGTGAGGATTGTGATAATTTATCTGTGTTAATATATTTAGAACTCACTCTATTTACCCAGATATAGGTATTTAGTAATATGATGACCTGCATTGTTGTATTTTCAATGATTTTCTGAATAACTAACCAGAGATGTTTCATTTGGGATTTTGAATTTTATGGTGACATGATGTGTGATATTCATAACTGAAATTATTGACTTTTAATATTTGTTGACAGTGTGATACTGTTAACAATGGTTTTATTGAAGAAATTAAGACAGTGGCAGGGAATAAAACAGGATCTTATAAATCTAAAATTAAGTCTATTTTTCATAGGAAAACCACTTAAATTTAATATGGATTATTATATTATGGTAATTTTGTTACAGTATTAAATTCAAAAAAATGATACTAATATATCAAATTCAAAATTTGCTTAGATTACAAAAGTATCTTCTCATAACTCCTAATCTGAAGGATTATGGATGACCAGCTATAGGGATACTTATGTATCCTCTAGGAACTGGCAAGGGATACAGTAAAAACTGTGAATAATGTATTTAATTTGATTTAGCAGGAATGTTCATTTGATTTAGGAACATGCATATGGGTGCACAGTATGGAAAAAGTCCCACATCTACAGTGTTCCTTGTACAGACCAAAGTGATCCAAGTTATATCCCATTTTAATGAACTAAGGTATTAAAGAGGGTTAGCAAAGTGTTAGGAATCAATGGCTGGTAAAAGCTGTTCAAGTATATCCCCCATTCTCAAACAATCCCTATCCATACCTCCTATACCTCCTCAAAAATACCAGTTTCAGGAAAATATGTACTCCAATAAACTAGAAGGGAAAGGTCTTCTGTTTAAAATTTATGCCAAAGGAGCACGATATTCCATAGCCTTTCTTTTCTCTGTGTATTATCCACACATATCAGTTAACTCCAAGTGCTGCAAATTTCAAGTCTTCTGTACCAGTAATTTAAGCACTATACACATGATATTCAGCAATTCCACTGGGGAATAGTATGTGAAGTAATTTAATTGTTTAGAAATTCCAGAAAATCACAAGTAAAATATAATCTAACATTATTGACATTTTTATTCACTAGAGTCATCAACTTTTTTTTTTTTTTTGACAGAAATACAAAGAGATTGACAGCACTGTCTGAAATTTGAGGAAATACATATAAAGAAGGGACAAAAATCTGGCACACAAAATTACCATCTGATTAATATTCTTAGATTATTCAATTGTCACCCCCCAGATCTTCCCAAATGGTTGAGGTCAGAAGTGACCTCTGGAGGTCACCCAGTCCAAGCCCTCTGCTCAAAAAGGACCATCAAGAGCAAGTTTCTCAGGGTCAGATGTTTTGGTTTCTGTTCTTTCTCTTCAAGGATGGAGACTCCACAACCACCCTGAGCAACCTAAGGCAATGCCCTGTCATCCTCATGCTGATTAAGTGTTTTCTGATGTTCAGAGGAAAGATTCTTCTTTCAGTTTGTGGCCACTGTCTCTGGTCCTGTCACTGAGCACTGCTGAAAAGAACCCAGCTCTGTCTTTGCCCTTTCTCTTCGGGTTTTCACGTGAATTGTTAAGATCCCCCTGAGCATTTTCTTCTCTATGCTAAACAGGCTGTTTCTGTACAAAACCAAAAAGGATTTTGTTTAATGTTTTCTGTCATAATCATTCTTAAAGATGCTTGCATAAATTTACTAGTCCAATTTTAATCAATAACTGGGACATTGTATAATAGAATTTGCATTGCTCATTTCAACACTGAGATTTTAAATAAACCTAAATTATAATGTTACCACTGAGAAGAATTCATTTTCTAAGAGTAATGAACTACAACTATGTCTTTCACCTTCAACTGGAAAACAAAAAGATAAAATATGTCATGTGTATAATCATTCACTAAAATATTGAGGACAAATGGTGTAAATATTAAGACACAGATCAAGGCAATATTTTTTTCAAAGAAAGGTGGTCAGAATGGAGGAACAAGCATCCTGGGTTAAAATTTAAAATGGTCTCCTGAGACAGAGAAGAAAGAAATCAAATAATATAGAAAGAGAAGGAATGATATGTATTGAAAAGCTCTTTAAGGACTCTGAAATGGGCTGCTTTCAAAACAGGATAAAATCACAAAAGAACATCAGCAAAACCAAACAACAACAAAAAAGAGTAACTGGAGAGAATGAAAGATAGGAGTACAAAAGGCAAAAGTAACACTTTCCTAATTGAGGTTCCATCTTAGGACAGTCTGTGAAAAAAGCAACAGTGAACCACATTCAACGCTTCAAAAAAAGCTCTTTCCAATGTAATCAAATTGATTAATAGATAGGATGCACAACTGGACTCAGACATACTGTCTCCATTCTTGTTTTTCAGACATTTCACGCATGTTTTGACCACAAGAATTGTGCAAGTGCATCAGTAATATTTCAATTATTACCAGTACTTTTGCATAATTTGCTGTATATATTACTAATTTTTTCAAATTAAGTTGAACTCTAAGTCCAAGCCATGCTCTTCACAGCACTCAATGGCAGGAGAACAAGAGACACCACACACAAGCTGGGAAAAAAACAAGTTTGGACTTGGTATGAAGAAAATTTTATGCACCATGAGGACTGTCAAGCACTGGAACATGGACTGTCAGTGTCCAGCTGTTGATGTTTTCAAGGCCAAGCAAAATAAAGCTCTGAGCAACCTGTTTGGTTGTCACATCTGAGTCCACCACTTACAGTAGGTAATGAGACCCAAACTTCTTTCTAACCTGAATTATGCTCTAATCCTATGGTTCTACTTAAAATGGAGGTGCAATTTTACATCTGAGCAGTTTGAACTGACACACCCTTTCTCTCAAAAAGGTTTATAAAGTTGGACTTACTGCCATAGCAACAGTGTAGGATTGGGTTTGGTCATTTTTCTACATATGAAAGTCAGGCTTATGCTTCTCATAATGTCATGCCTAGACAAAACCTTTGTACCTCCATTTTGTGCACATAATACGAAGTATTTTACAAGGGTATTGTGAAGATACAGTCTTTATTATATGTGAGAAGTTAGATGTATATAGTTATGAAAAGCTCATAATCACAAATTAAATTAAACAAATCACATTTAAATTTTACCAAGTAATTATATGCCTTATCTGAGAAAAAGCAGGAAACTCCATTTAGTTCAGTAGGATAAGCCTAGTCAGGAAAATGGAAAGTTAAGCATGACTTTTTGATTTTGGAAGAAAGTTAGTAGCTTGAAAGAAAATCATTACTATCCTAGCTAGCATAAAGCATCAGAGAAGAGTCTGGTAATTCAAATGAGCTCAAAAAAAGCCCACGGCAGAGAAAAGCTTAGAGCCGAGTTGCATTTCTCTCTTGCTTGTGGAGGCACCTTTTTATGGTCTTTGGCATATAACACTGGAGAAAGTTCAGGGTGTGGCAGGATAAAAAGGAAGTTCTTGGGATCTTTTGCAGAGAGACTCAAGCTCGGAATTGAGTTTCATTCAAAACAGTTTAGTTTTTATCAGAGATTTCTTTCAGAAAAGCTGTCATGAGCAAGAGTGAGGAGTCCCTCTGACAGTCAAACCAATTGGCATCCCATGAGGGAAACCAGAGCTGCAGGCCCTCTGAAGGTAATATTATCAGGCTCAGACAATGTGCTCCATTCCCACGGGTGGGATTTGCACTGTACATGACATTCACGTGTGAGACTTCTCCATGCTGCTGTCCTGGGGCCAACCTGCAAAGAGTCTAATATCAAGTACTGAGTATTCATCCGTGTGCAAAACATTCCAGACTGCCCAGCTTTTAATGTTCTTCCATGTTTCTCTTCCTCTAAGGAGTAGAGATCTGAAGACAATCTCTTTAATTTTAGCCATGCAGAAGCTAGGCTTGTTAGGGAAAGAAGGAGCTGTCCTCTGAAAGTGCTTTTATTTCTAGTGATAATAGAGCCTTGATGTCTATCTTACAGCTGGGAAAAAGGAGATGAACTGAATCTCACACAAAATACCTGCCCATAATCGTCTAGAAATATCGTGGCAAGCCTGGGAACTGAGTATAGATCATGTAGGTTCTTATCCAGTAATTCAATCACAGGACAATGTTTTGCTGACTGCATGTAATTCAAGAAGAAAAAAAAAAGAAGAAAAAAAGAAAAAAAAAATGGCCTGTTCCCATTATCATTATCCTATCTTTTGGAAAGGATAGACCAAAAATGGGAGATGTCTAGTTGGTGCCTGGCGACTTCTCAGATCATTATTCTTAGGGAAAAAAAATTACAACATATATATTTTTTTAATCTTTAAGATAATAAAACCTATCTAAAATGTGTATGGGAAAGAAGCACTACAGATCACTGTCTCAGGCTCTGCACAAAAATGTATTGATCTATAGATTCCTCTTTCATAATAGCTACCTTATTTATAACTTGAGATTTCTTTCTGCTAGTGTGGTTCTTATAATAAGCTCCCCTAGTGAATTTTTGAAACATAGGAAAAATCTAACTGCATTTTGTCCAGCTGTTCAGAAAAATTAAAAATGCCAGTGCTGAATTTAGTTAATATAGTAGGTAAGGCTGAAGCGCATATCCAGAACTCATTTGCATGTAAGAAGTTTGTGCTCCTGATAGAATGCAAATTTAGGAGGAAAGACAAACAAAGGTAGCAACCTGTGGCATTGAATCAACTCTCTTCACCAAGGTCTATTCATAGTTATTTATCTTTACATTGTATTTTCCCTGCTCATTATGGAGGTTCTGTGTTAAGTGCTATAGCTGCAGGGGATGTGCAGATACCAACTTGATCATGAAATTCTGCAGCTGAGAAACTTTATATTTGACATTTAAGTATAGATATTGTACTAAGGGACTTCATTTATCCTGCTCAGATATTCTGTGCAATCTTCAGCAGCTATTGCTTTACCAGTCACTGCAAACCCAATGAAAGTGGAATTAAAATAAATTTTATTTTAGCATGTAGACTGCCACCCATAGGAAAAAATAATTAATCCTCAGAGTGAAGTTGTAATATGCTGGTGAAATTAAAGCTATCCTTGCCAAGAAGAGACCAAATGAGTACTGCTTCAGTCCTAGTTGAAATACCTGCTCAAAGAGAAATATGAAGAATTTGAGGGAAAGACAAGGAGGGAAGGTTAACTTAAGTAGCCACTGGAGAAAGGAAAGCCTATATATCCCATGAAACAGACCCATTTTCTGTCAAGAGTTAATAATACAGTCTCTAAACACATCAAGCCCAAGGAATGCAATGCCAACCAGGGCCAGCCCATCATGAAATCTTTATATTCACGACTCTTGGGCTTCCCTTCATTATTCTAGGTCCTCTGATCTATTTACTACTGTCTTGGTTTGGAAGGACAGGTATCTACCAGGGAAATTTGAAGCTCCCCTTGGAATGGAGAATGTAAACCCTTCACCCCCTCCAATTTATTAGAATTTTGCAATTAAGGGCTTTCAGGCAAAGATTTGGGAATAGGAATAACAGTTCTTTACTAGGAATATTAACAATACAAATGTAGTAGAAAAAAAACAATCAACCCAACAAGCAAACAAACAAACAACAATTTTGGAGAACCCTGACAGAGTCAGAGATATAACCGGACACACCAGTCAGGGTGTTGGAAACAGTCCAAAGTAAGTCCTCCTGGAGTGGCAGATGTGGTGCTGTTGGAGTAGAGATGATCCTGAGAGAAAAGGGTCCAGTGATGGCAAGAAGGGTCCAGTCTTCCTCCAGGAAACCAGTGGAATGAGATATCTTGTGTTCCTATGTCTCAGTTTTTATCCAGGTAGGAATGTTTGGCTCCCCCCACAGGGTGGAGCACCTCGCAATGGGATGATGGAATGGGTTGTGTCATTGGTGAGCCCTAATGGCCCATTAACAGAAAATATTCCCCTGGAGGGAGGACAGGTGGTGAAAGAGATAAGAAAAACTGCCCCACCTGGTTTTAACAGTTGGCTCATTATCAGAAGGCATCTGCCCTCCTACCCCAGAGTTACAAGAGATAAAAGAAAACATCTTCCCAACTGCTTTCAACAGATGAAATAGAATACACATTTTTGGTTCCATAACCCATGACAGCTACAAAGAATTTACAAGGTATGGGAAATTCCTCAGCACCCTGTGCATTCTGTAAAAATGAAAGCAGTATTTCACTGAGCATCTCCACTATGGTCTTATCATTCATGATTTCCCCTTTTAAAACCCTTGTCATCAAACAATCCAACCCATTCCCTAGCTGGCTAATTTTGATGTATTTTAATAAGTTTTCATTATCAGTTTGAGCATTCTTTGCAAAATGCTCTTCAAATTCTTTTTTAGATCTTTTAATTTCCTGTTTCTATTTGACCTGTCATGTATTATGGATTTTTCTGTTCTCTTCAGCTGAAAATCTTTCCAATTTTTAAATGCCAGCATCTTCTGTATTGAAGTTTCTTTAACTTTTTTTATTGATCAATGCAGGGGTTTTAGCTGGACAGGGGTTTTTTTCTGTTTTGTTTTGTTAATTTGTTTAGTCTTATCTTCTAATGTAGTATTTTAAACTCAAGTTTTATTCCTTTTTGGATTTATCCTTTCAGATTTTTGTTTTTCTCTTTTTTCCTAACTTTTTCATTTCTATGTGTTTCTCTTTCTTACAACTGCATATCTGTATGCTACAATTGTTTCACCTATTCTTTCCCACTATAGTGGAAAACCTACTTGAACTGTATCTGATATAATAGACATTCCTGGTAAAACCACTTGGACTAGATGCTGCAAGGTCGAGACCAAAGGAGAGAGGAGGAGAGGTGAGGAGAGAGGATGGAAGACGAGGGCTCTCATGGACAGAACTTCTGAATGGCCTTATCTTCACAAATTTTGTGCTGTTTAGCCAAAAAGCTCAATGACATAAACAGTCACAGAAAAGTTTAACTGAATAAGAATTACAGGGCATAAAGCCCCATAAAAAGTTATTTTTCCATTTGTAACTAATAATTATTTTTTTACTTACATTTGCTTATATATTCAGTCAAGAGAAACAAAAGTACTATCTGACTTAGATAAGCTGTGCCATGTGTGGTATATGATCAGCCTTCAATAGTCAATTCAAGCGGTTCAGATGCTTCAAAATTTTCACACTAACATGTGAATGATTATGAATAACTAGGAGATGTGTAAAGACAGAATTTAATTCAGAACGGTGATTATTTCTAATTAATTATAGTGTTAATGCATTCTTGACTCCATGGAAGCATATCCAGTAGTCTCTGTCAGAGCACATCATACTGTTACTATTGCTTTCTTTTTATAACAAAAAAATAGGAATAGACTGACACATAACAAGATTTGAGATATATTATTTCCCTAATATATCAATTTCTGATATATATGTAGGTGATTTGTAGTCATATGGGATGTTCAATTGTGTTAGAATAATATTTTTGCTAGTATTTAATCTTTAGTTTACCACACAAAAGAGAGGTATAGCAGAAACAGAGAGATTAAAAAAAAACCAAAAAAACACACAAAACAACTCCTTTATTAAAGAAAGATTACATCAAAGGCAAAAATTAATGAAATATATAATAAAATTTAAAACTGCTTCTCTGAGAGAAGAGGCAAAAGGAAAAAGTGAAAGAAAATAATTATTATTATACAACAGATTTCAGTAGATGTGTTCCCTACCTGGCTTTAGAGTTCATATTTTTTTATTGCAACTATTATGAAGAATTAGGATAAATACGCAATTTTGTCAGGTTAAAGCCAGATATAATTCTATTCCTCATAAAAGTACAACTCTCTAGTTTCTGTTACTATCCTTTGTTTTGGTGGAAAATATCAGAGAGAAAATTCTTTACATTTTCATGTAAACATTACCTAAACCAAAAAAAGACAATATTAAACTCCTGCGCGAGTATTTGGTGTACCTTACATCTGTTTAAAACCCCCTGCTTTTGTAAGGTAAGTGAATCCTATGCTTTCGAGGATCAATCATTACAAGGCTTAGGAGAGGTGGTATAACCTCAGTCTAAGTGAAAGGAAAGGGCTACAGTGGCACATATTTGTAGCTTCCTCACTCACATAAAAACAATATGGGTTGTGGCTTGGATAAGGTTGTGGTTGAGGCTGAAGAGAAGCAACAGGCAGTACCACAGTTTTTCTCCTTTTGCCACCAAACTTCAGACCTGATTTTCTCAGAGAAGAACTCTCAGCAGTGTCAGCTTGACCAGCTAAATTTGTGTTGGCCTTGGTGTTTCGAAAGGGCAGTAGAGGCTTTCAGGTGACTAGCAGAAACCACCTGTGTAATGCAGCCATTTATAGTGGTTTATTGGCTACCACAGTGATAAATAATACAGCATGACTTAAGGGGAATGTCACCTGACTCCTACTGTTGGGCTGTGCCAAAGCGTAGAAGCATGCAGATGGTGAGTCAGGGTGATTTGCCATGTCTTAAATGAAGAGAAATCACTTCTCAAAATATGCTAACTCAAAAATCGGAATAGGATGAGATTACTAGGAGTCTGTGATGTGAACTCAGTGTGCCATCATATTCTAGGATACGAGCCAGTTCTGGACCAGAAACCAAATGGCCATTCTAATGTGGCATGGTACACAATTCCTGAAAAGCAATGGATATTAGTTTAGTAGACTTAACTATTGTTTCTCAAGAGCTTCCAGAGTGCCCAGTTAAAACTCTGTGAGACTGAACTCACATCCATCTGTATCTTCCAAAAAGACTTAACTTATGTAGCTTTGTTAATGGCTGTAGAATTTGGTGGCAGAGCAAGGCATTGAATCCTGATTACCAAAAGCAGCAGGCATGCTAGTGCTGGATCATCAGCCCCCTCACTATTGATATTCATGAGTGCCACCACTGCTCACACTGTGATTTGCTTTGCAATACTGATAGTTCCCTTGGTAAAATGGAAATCATGCAGGAGCTCATCAGTGTAAGAACAGGCAGTAGAAGTCTGCTTTTAAAATATGATCAAATGTTGTAATTTAGAGATAGAAGACTTACTGTTCCTGAATTTAGCTCAGAAAAGCCAAACTGACAGCTAAGAATGTCCAGCATGGCTGGATTTTTTCCCTGTTATGTTTTGTCACATTGTTTATTTGTTTCTTTTGCTACCAGTGCTGTTGCTTTATTCCTTGGCAAATTTGGATCTAACAACAGTTTCCTTTATGATACAAAAGCTGTATTGTGCCTTATCTCCTCTTCTTCAGGCTGACAACATCAGTACAAATCCCTAATAAGAATGTTAATAGCTTAATGCTTTATGAAAGCGTGGCTATTGATAATATTCTCACATATCCTGTTGCCTAAAGTTTTTAATGATCCATTCCACTGCGTTTCCAAAATTTCTCTTTAAGTTTTACATATACTGAGGGATATGAGTTTATTCATATTTATGTCAATTACCTTCCCACAGAAAAAAGAAGTACACTGGTCTATTTTCTCTGGACTTTATATTAGCTTAGAAGATTGGAAACTTGTATCTATTAGAAATGTGTCTTAATAGAAAGGAGTTTATCTTTCAAGAGAAACTGTAGGTTGGTAATCTGAGAATCAGTGTTCTTCTGCATATCCTTACAGCAGACTTGGCATGTGCAGTAACTACAGAAGTGTCTTTACATGGTTTTTGCATAACCTTCAGAGATCATTCCAGATGGGAGAGACCAGTTAGGAACTTCTGCAACATTCCCAAAGCTCATTCACTCAGTTTGAGACCAAGCAGCATGTCAGTTACATGTGCTGTCATCCTTTACCAAGGACAGAAATCAGTCCAGTAATTTAGCACTTCAGAGGTCTGACTGACTTTCAGATATTACTATTCTGGTCAAAATGCTGAACAGTAACAGACTGCACATCATATTACCAATCTCGTGAGGTACCTTGGGAAAATTTTAATGTGCAGTTAAGAAGAAAAAGCATATTTTCAAGTATCAATGGGACTGTCAATCTTATTTTCATAATATTACTATTCAAAAATAAATTCAGAACTAAGGCAAAAAAAGGCTGTCTGTTAACATTAATTTTGGCGAAATATATCTCAGTTTTTACTTCGGTGTTTAGTTCATTCAGTTTAATGACTAATAATACAAAGTCTTAAGTAAACAGAAAAAATAATGGTGCCTACAACAAACTACAATAAGGCATACCCACTATAGTCTTTAGGGAAAATGTTTGTCTTTCATAGCCTCTGTTGAAGATGGAATCATTTTTTCTTTTTTCTGCCTCTTTGCCAATTAGCCATTTTTGCCCAACTCCCTTAAGTAATATCAAGATATTTGGTATTGAGCTTTACTTCAGTCAGCAGCTCTGACTGATCGAGTCAGCTTTCTTGTTTTTGGTGTGTTGAGCTCCTGTGTTTCAATTATTCCTTCATCATTTTACTTCCTGTCTTCTTCTCTGCCATACTTTTGATAAAGTAGAGGGCCTTGTGGGGCTAGAAAGCCACTGAATCATCTTGCACTGTAACGATGGATCTGGATACCTGCCACCAGAGCAACATGTTACTAGATTAAAATTGAGAGAGCTATATTTAAGAGAGAGAGTAGTTTTAATTAAGAGACTGTACTCACACTAAAAGGTTTTATATATGTTTACAACTTTCTGGCATTCCTGCTGAAGGAGAGACAATTGTGAACCTGAAGAGATGCAATAAATCTGTTCCTTTCACCTCCCTTTTTTCTCCATAAGCATGTGACAGAAAAAACTGCTGCCCTAGTTGTAGAAGACCAAAGAGAAAGAAGTGACTGAAATAGATAGGTTAGTCTGGTGGGTGGAGCATTAGCAAAGTTCAGCATGCTCTCTGAATTCAGTGTAATAATTGCCCCTCCATTCTATACAGAAGACAAAGACACTGAATAAAATCAGCCTGTACAGTAATAGGGATCAAAAAAAAAAAAAAAAAGTGGATTGATCAAAACCAGACTTTATAATAATTGTGCCTCAGTCAACATTCAAGGTATTTTAATGTTCTTTCTGCCTAAGTTTCTACAGCAATTGTCAATAATATTATGTTTTTTAAAGGTGAACTACAGTGAGTGTTGGCAAAATCACTTTGTTAGAAATCGCTCTTCTGCCTTGAAATAGTTTAGGAAAGTAAAATGTCACTACAGTAAATACATTGTTCTAGATTTTTTTCTTGATTTAGGAAAAAGAAATCCAAAGGTCTGGAAAGGAAAGAACTATAGCAAAGAGCTGAATTTTACGTTTTAAATAAATCGTATGAAGATGAAATATTCTCTTTTCTGTCATTTTTTAAAATATGTGTGACAAAACAAGGATTAACTGCAATAGTGAAGATTTTGTGAAGATTTCTCACATCTTTTGAATCACTTTGGAGAATTTCCAAAGCTGTCTTATTTTACATAAAACATGAATTATTTGATTTTTCTTCCAAACTTGTCCACAGTTTTCACCTGTTCAACAGCTGGTACATTTTCTCTTGGCCCAGAACTCCAAAGTTTTAGCATCTCGTATGACCAAAAGTTGTGTTGTCATACAAATTTACCTTATTTAGTAAATGTCTGTTGGCTTTTGTGATAGATGAGTTTGACAGTAGCACCAGCTGCCTCAGAACTAGCCAAATATTGTCTGGTATGAGCTTGTCAGGACCACTTTCCTACTAATTGGGGTTATTTTTGTATGTCTAACTCCTGTTTCATGCTTTCTTCTCAGTTCCAAATCAACTGATTTATGGTACTTCCCTTCCTTCTATTTTCAACATCTATTTTTTCTCATGTAGATTTTGCTACAGGCCAGTCCTAAATATTTAGGACTTGGTAGACCTACTAGATTCCAATATTAAAAAGCCATGCCTAACTTGAGATTGGGTTTAAAATCAGGCCCATTAAGTGCAACATATTCTCTCTTTTCCTTTGTCATCTGGTTCTTAGCTTTTAAAGATTAATTTGCAAAAGTGTAGTTTTGATAGGAATAGGTTACTACTCAAACTTGAAAAGTTTACATTATCAAGCTATTAAATATACCTGTAAAAGGCAACTTATATAAAGAAAATAGACAATTAATATGTAATGCCTGCTATATTTTTGTTCTAAGTGGGCAAATGAGAACTGACTACAAGAACAGTTGCATGGATAAAGCTCTTCATTTGTTCTTATACTGGAAAGGATAACAATTTGTTTTAAACTGGAAGTAACGACTAGGGCTGCCAATGAAATTTTCTCAAATATACACCAAATGCAAACTTTAAAAAATGTTTATACAATTGCAAGCTTCCATCTAGGTTAAAAAATCCACATGAAATTAACTCTTTTGTCTTTACAATCTGTCTTACAAATGTTCAAATTATCAAAAGTTTATTTCTTCTTTATACACTTTGTTGGTTTGGCATGGCCTGGTTTTTACTAGCAGAGGGGCCACAAAGATAGCTCCTGTGGGAAGCTGCTGGAAGATTCCCACCATGTTCAGCAGAATTAGTCCTTGAAGGTAGCTCAGAACCAGTAGCTCTGAAGATGGGCATGCTGCTGGCCAAAACTGGGCCAATGAGAGAGGTTAGTAACACCTCTGTGATGACATATTTAAGAAGAAAATCAAAACAAAGTCACGGGGTTTTCTGCTTCTAGTCAGAGAAGGGGAAAAGGTGAGAGCATGTGAGGGAAAACATCATGGAGACACCAAGGTCAGTGGAGGAGGAGGGGAAGGAGGTGCTCCAGGTGCCGGAGTCAAGACTCCTCTGCAGGCTGTGGTGAGATCATGGTGAAGCAGCTGTGCCCCTGCAGCCCCTGGGGATCCATGGGGGATGCAGAGATCCACCCACAGCCCGTGGGGATCCACGGGGGATGCAGAGATCCACCCACAGCCCATGGGGATCCATGGGGGATGCAGAGATCCGCCCACAGCCCATGGGGATCCATGGGGGATGCAGAGACCCACCCACAGCCCAAGGAGATCCATGGGGGATGCAGAGATCCACCCACAGCCCGTGGGAATCCACAGGGGATGCAGAGAACCACCCACAGCCCAAGGAGATCCATGGGGGATGCAGGGATCCACCCACAGCCCATGGAGGAGGTGCCCATGCCAGAGCAGATGGATGCCTGGAGGAGGCTGTGATCCAGTGGGAGACCCAGTGGAGAGAGAGGGCTGGAGCAGCTTGTCCTTGGAGGACTGCACCCTATGTAAGAATGACCCATGTTGCAATAGTTTTGGGAGGACTGACTGCCTGCTGGGGGGGAATTCACACTGCAGCAGGTGTGGTTTGGCTGCTGCTCATGAGAGTGGACCCAAGCTGGAGATTTTCATGGAGAACTGTTTCCCATGGGAGGGACCCCACAGCCTCACAGGGGAAGGATTCCTCTCCCTCAGCAGTGGAATAAAAATCTGGGTGAACTGACCAAAACCCCCACAACCTGTCTCCCTGCACTATCGGTGGGAAGCAGGGAGAGGCTGGGGGGGGAAAGCTGTTTTAAGGGCTTATTTTACTTCTCATTATCCTCCTCTGATTCTGTTAGTATTAAAATTCATTTTGCACTTTAAGTTGTACCTGCTTTGCCCTTGAAATATTTCTTCCGGTCCTTATCTCACTCCTGAAGCCTTCAATATATTTTTTTTCCTCTCTCCTCTCCCCAGCTGTGGCAGGGGAGGGTGAATGAGTGACACTTGTGGGTGCCTGGCATTGGGCCAGTGTTGACATCCACCTATTAAGAAAGCATCTAATACTTGAGTTTGACCATAGAATATTGCCAAAACTTGGCCATTAATTCCTCTCAAGAATTTTCTTAGTCCTACATATCTTCCTTTGCTGTTGGTCTTGTTCACATGTCAAATTAGCTTATTCAAAACTCAGATTTGTTTTGCATTTTTTACTGAAGTGAAACCTGTATTTTAAGATCTATTTATAAAAGATTCTGTGAAAAGATAATGGTTAAAACTGTGAAACTCATGCTTTGTTGACTCTATCCCTACCTCCACCTCCCTGACTCTATTTTGAAATAAATGCTTGCATTCCACTTGTGCGACAGAACAGTCCTGAGTTACTAGCTTTATATTCCATGTGAACCTTCCACTGTGGTGTCCATGAATTTCTCACTTTTCACAGTCTGGCTGACAAGAAAATCTACAAGCCTCTCACAGGAACCCAAATCAAGAAAACAGACTTCCTAAAAAGGTGCTCAATGCCCCAAGCCTGTCAGTGTTTATCAGGCATTTGGACAGTGCCCTCAATAACATGCTTTAACTTGGTCAGCCCTAAATAAGTCAGGCATTTGGATCAGATTGTCCCTTCTGAATGGTAGGTCCCTTCCAAATAAAAGACTAGTCTCAGAATGTGCCTCTTCCAGAGGTCAAAATGGGCCTGGTTTCCTTGTTCCCTGCAGGATTCAGCACCTGCCTTTTCCTCTCTCTTTTATAAGTCTCCTCCACGTGTACTGGCAGTGCGTTCAAACTGCACGTTCAATCCCTTCATGACACTGACTGCAGCTTTTTTAATGTATGGAGATAAAGTTTCCTGTATTCAAATATAATTTTGCTCATGTTGTGAGAGACTTCAGGTTCTACAACGCAGACTCCTTCTGCTACTCCTTTGCTTCACTTTTCTTTTTCCAAACCTTCCTTGAAAAAAGATTTGATAGCATGTTTTATTCCTTAGTTTTATTTTCTTTAATTCTAATTCGATGTAATTATAAGAGATTTTTTTTTAATTACTATTTTCTCCTGGTATAAATTAAGACAATGTCATTGATCTGTTGAAAGCACCAGCAAGGTGAAAAAAAAGTGCTTAAATCTTTACTTCCAAGTATAATTTCTGGGGATTTTCCCTATGAAAGGCAGTCTACGCAAAGGAGGATTGTGGAACAAGTAAAATACATGACAATAGTTATATTTCAAAACACTGCAGTTCACTAGACAACACTGAAGCAACTTTAGAGACATTAATTTCTTGCTTAGGGTAGCTAATCTGTGTTATGTATTTGATGCATCCCTGGGGGACACTCACCAGGAGTGAGAGGACTCCCATGCCTCCTACTGTCAGGCAATAGGAGGACACCTGGTGGATGAAGGGGGGGTGGAAATGGGTTCCTATTAGGGGAGGTAATAAAAATTCCTCCCAACCCCCATCACCTACCCAGGTGCCACTTCAGAACAGGTATGAGGCCCTGGATCTAGAGGATCAGACAGATGACATAGAAGAAAATGATCTGTCCAGTGAGCCTCCCAATTACACTTCATCTGTCAGATGGATCACCACCTCTGACATTAAAAGAGGAATAGTCATAGTGGGTGACATGGTCATGAGGGGAACACAGGGCCCCATATGTTGACCAGACCCATCCCGAAGGGAGGTCTGCTGCCTCCCTGGGGCCTGGGTATGGGATATCACTGAAAGATTTCCTGGGCTGATTCAGCCTTCTGATTATTACCCACTGCTGATACTCCAGGCTTGCAGTGATGAGACTGAAAAGAGAACCATCAGGACAATTAAAAGGGACTTTAGGGCACTGGGTCAAGTGGTTGATAGGGCAGGAACACAGGCAGGGTTCTGCTCAGTCCCTTTGGTGGCGGAAAAAAATTATGAAAGGAGTAGGAGAGACCACATTATCAACAAGTGGCTCAAGGGTCGCTGTCATCAGCAGAATTTTGGGTTTTTTGATCATGGGGCAACTTTTACAGCACCTGGCATGCTGGGACTGGAGAGGCTCCATCTCTCTGTTAAAGGCAGAAGGATTTTAGCTTGTGAACTGGCAGAACTCATTGAGAGGGCTTTAAACTAGGTTTGAAGGGGGAAAGAGATGCAGCTGGGTTCTCTGAAAGCAGGCCCAGGGGTTGTTGCCCTGGTTCATGCTGTGATGTTTGGGTTCCCTGCAATTTTTTCCCAGGCACTGTTCTGTCAACAAGAGACACGTTTTCCTAACCGTAACCTATGTTTACATTCCTTTCCCTAGAAGAGACTTCTTCTTGATGTCCCTCTGACTTGACCAATGTAGTTAAAGAAGTTTGTCTTCCATCCCTTGGGTGGTTCTTTGTAAAATAGTATAAAGGGAAGAAATTCCCAAGTAATAAAGATTGGAGTAATTTCAGCCTTCTGACCTCGGACTCTGTGTCGTTGTAATCTTGAACAGCGTCAAGGGGTGGTTAGCCTGAGTTAGGGGTGAAATCAGTAGCCCAGCTGAGGTGCATGTATACCAATACATGCAGTATGGGTTACAAACAAGAGGAGATGGAAGCCATGGTGCAACAGCAGAGATATGATGTACTTGCCGTCACGGAAGTGTGGTGGGTTAGGGTTAGGGTTAGACTCACATAGCTGGAGCACTGCACTGGATGGCTACAAGCTCTTCAGAATAGACAGGAGAGGGAGAAGAGGTGGAGGAGTGGCCCTTCATATTAGGGAGGTTTTGATACCATGGGAATTGAAAGTAATTACAATAAAGATGAATGCCTATGGGTAAGAATTAAGGGGGAGGCCAACAAAACCAACAACAATAGGAAGACCTACTGGGAGTCTGTTATTGTCTGCCCAGCCAGGAGGAAGAGGTGGACAGCTTTTCCTATAAACAGCTGAAGAATGTTTAAGGATCACCAGCCCTTGTTCTTTAACCTACCAGACACTAGCTAGGAACTTAATATACCAGGAAAGAGGCAGCCCAGGAAGTTTTCAGAGTGTGTAGAGGACAACCTTTTGTCCCAGCTGATGAGGGAGCCCACCAGGGGAGGGACTATGTTAGACCTGTTGTTTGCAAATAGAGATGGGCTGGTAGGAGATGTGGTGGTTGGAGGTCGCTTGGGGTACAGTGATCATGAAATTATAGAGTTCTCAATATTTGGTGAAATCAGGAAGAACATCAATAAGACTTTTAGATTGGACTTTCAGATGGCAGACTTTGGCCTATTTAGGAGACTTATTCAGAGAGTTCCTTGGGAAGAAGCCCTTAAAAACAAAGGAGTCCAGGAAAAGTGGGCTTATAAGGACAGAGTCTTAAGCTGCACCAAGAGAAATATAGGTTGGATATTAGGAAAAATTTTTTTGCAGGAAGGGTGATAAAGCACTGGAATCGTCTGCCTGGGGATGTGGTAGAGCCATCATCCCTGGATGTGTTTAACAAAAGACTGGATGTGGCACTCAGTGCCATAGTCTAGTTGAGTTGTAAGGCATGGGTTGGACTTGATGATCTTAAAGGTCTCTTCCAACCTAGTCATTCTGTGATTCTGTAATTCTGATTTTACTGAATAGTGTTATATTCCTGTATATAGAATTCTGGTACAGATGTTCAACTGGGTTAAATCAGCATAATATTATTGACTCAAGTGAGCTCATTCAAATCTCAAGTTTGTTTTGCATTTTTTACCAAAGAGAAACCCATGAGTATTTTAAGGACCTGTTTATAAAAGATGCTATAAAGAGGCAATGGTTACAGCTGTGAAACTGGTGCTTTTTGGGTATATATACTGTAATTTTTAAAACCTGCTACTTTTGTTTGTACTTTCCAAGGCACTGAACATTTTTCTCCCTCTCTGCAGTACGTTTACTTCTAAGGGCAGGCTTCACGGAAATATTTAGGCAGGGCACTACAGGTGAAACTGACTGCCACTGAATTCAAATCACCTGCATTTAGAGTTTAAGTAGCTTTTGAGGAAAAACAATAGTCCCTGCAGCCCACTGGCCCTCCTGCCTGCTGGTCAGTTTTCTGCCCAGTTTGTACCAGACTTTGACCAACTGGAGCACTGTCAGATGTCACCTCTTCCCTCTTTCCATACACTCACTTCTTCAGATAGTAAGCAAACTCAGTTATTTCAGGTTTCCAATATACCTTTGGTTAAAATGAGGGTGTGTTTGAGGCTGAAAGATTAATTCGAGTATACCACTGACACCTTTCTGACTGTTTCCTCCTTTTTTCACAATGAGCTTTCTGAGTTTTTTGCAAAATTTGGATCATTCTGTAATCCTTCCAACCATTTGTGCACCTACTTCACAGTGGCCTCATCTGTCTTACCTTCCACCAGGCTGTAGGAGTTGAGAAGATCTTGAACACCAAAACCCATACTATACTAAAGATTGAACATAGCAGTAGTGCTACGTTGGAGGTTGGACTTGGTGATCTTAAAGATGTTAAATCTCTTTTCCAACCTTAACAATTCTATGTTTCCATGACATATGGCATCCATTTCTTCCCTTTTGTTGGCGAAGTGAGGCAAAGAGATTGTTACCAACAATCCACAGCCATCAAGCTAACACTGATTGAGACTCACATATTAGCCCTTTATCTTGGCTTCTGCAGGGTCCTAAGAAATTATTATAGGGCTCCCCATCAGTCCAACAAATCTGTCTCTGAATTGCATTCCCCCAAATGAATGGTATTCCTTGGGGGATACATGTTGGGACCAGTGGTGTTTAACTATTTGTCAGTGACAAGAACACTGTGGGATTGAGTGCACCCTCGGAAAGTCTGGCCATTACATCAAACTGTGTGGTGTGATCAGTCCACTGGAGGGAAGGGATAGCATCCAGAGGGACCTTGATAGGGTCAAGAGTTGGGTCTGTGCAAACCTCATGAAGTTCAACAGGCCAAGTTCCAGGTCCTGCACTTGAGTCTGGACAATCCCAAGCACAAATGCAGGCAGAGCAGTGAATGGATTGAGAGGAGCCCTGAGGAGAAGCACTTAGGAGTGTTGGCTCACAAAAAAGCTCGACATGAGCTGCAATGTGCACTTGCAGCCCAGAAGGCCAACCATGACCTGGTCTGCATCCAAAGCACTGTGGCCAACAGGGTGAGGGAGGGGATTTTCCCCCTCTAGTCTGCTCTTGTGAGACCCTACCTGGACTAGTGCATCCAGCTCTGGAGCCCCAAAGATAAGAACAACATGGACCTGTTGGAATGAATACAGAACACGTAAACTAAGATGATCACAGGACTAGAACACCTGTGCTGTGAAGACAGGCTGATAGATTTGAGGTCGTTCAGCCCAGAGAAGAGAAAGCTCCAGAGACACCTTACAGGACCCTTCCAGTACCTAAAAGGGTACTCCAGAGAGCTGGAGAGAGACATTTTGCAAGGGTACATAGTGATAGTGATGTGTAATTGATTTAAACTGAAAGAAGATGGGTTTAGATTAGATGTGAGAAAGAAATCCTTTACTGTGAGAGACGTGAAGCACTGGGACAGGTTGCCCAGAGAAGCTGTGAATCCCTTCAAGAGATCCAGGCCAAGATGGGTGAAAGATGTGATGAAGTGGTGGGCAGACTGCCTTGTTTGCTGATTGCTCCTACAGAGGAGGGGGAAGGAAAATCTAGCTCTCTTGGAAAGAAACTTGAAGCACTGTCACTTTATTGCTGACAGCAGAAGGGTAGTGTCTGTTCTCAGAGTCCCACAGAACAAAATTTATGAAGAAGGTTAGGTGTATTTTGAAAAAGAAGTCCCAACTAAATAACTAGGAACAAAGATAGAGACATTCTGAAGCTGTCATACTACCTGGCTGGGATGATTGATCCAAATCTGAGGGATTATGTTCTTCCAAAGCCCATGGAATTAACAGAGGCTAAGTATGGCTTTGAAATACAGGTTTTGAACTCTGGCTTCTACTTCGTCACTTTATTACAGGGTATTTGATCCTTGCTTTACTTGCACAGCCTGCTGTGTTGGCCCTACCCTGACATTGTGGTGGAATAACAGAAATCACATTTAAGAAGCTATTAGAGCAATATTGACCAAATTATGGTACCTTTCCTGCAGTATTTATAAAAACAATAGAAATGCCTACTTGGCCTTACTTATTCAAGCACTGTCAGTCCCCATCTTGATAGTATTCATATCTCACAATACTTTGATATGATAATAAGATGATACTATGACTATGATAATAAAGCCACAAAAATTATTGTGCAATGTTGGTATCCGCAGTGTATTTATTTTCTTGTGTTAATGAAAGAAGAATACGAGCACTTTCTCTGCTCAAAGATGCATCCCATTTAAATAGTCAAACTATGTGGATGTACTGAGTTTTGGAAACTGCATAAATTGTACTGAAGTACCTAAGCAAAAATAAACTACATGATTCATAAATCACGTTTTTCCCCCCAAATTCCAGTATTCTATTTTCATCCTATATTCTCTTGAAAGCAATATCAAGTCATAAACCATGAAGCAGAGCAGCTGAGCAGCAATAAGTATTGCAAGTGGAACGTCAAAAAAACTGCTGAATTAAAGTGGAAAGAGGCCAAACTAGAAAAACACTCTCTCTCTTTTCTGTAGACCAATCACAGTCCAATAATATTGAGTCTAAAATCTTTCCTAACACACTGCAGTTCCTTCTATTTTATATTGCTCTTCCCTTTTTGACACTCCATCCATTCAAGCAACTGCCCCTGAACTCCGCAACTTGTATAGGAACTTGTATAAAATAGGGCTTGATCATAATTCTAGTATCAGAGCTCTCTCTAGTGGTGGCTGTACTACCTCATTATCCATTACTCATTCTAGCTGAATAAAAGGCAACCTGAGTACGTCTGAAGTGGGACACCAGTAAATTCTTTCTTTAGTGGTACCCAGAGAGATTTTAGGCTGATGGTGGTGTGTTAAGATGAGAATACAGATGCGTGAAGAGAAGGTAGATGGATTCCTACTTGAGTTGGGACCCTGAATTTGGGCAGATGAGGTAGGAATACAGTCATCATGCCATCACAGTCTACTTAAACTAACCAAAGAGCAGAACAGACAAGAACTCGTGAGAAATTCACCATCTCAGCTCTCTGCTGTGCTGAAGACTGTTGTTTTCAGCAGCAACACCGACAGAAGAGAAGGTCATATGGGTTTAGCTGGCTTAGGGCAAAGGCTGGCCAGTTACTTTTTAATTTTAAGGTTGATACTTTTGCTCTTCAGAATCCCACTTTGCATTAAAGGAAAGGGTCAGCTACTAAAGGGTCAGCCAGCTTTTCTTCTGCTGACTGTGGCTGTGACAGGAGGGGAGGAGTGGTTTGAGAGGTTGTAACATAAACTTCAGTATAATTTTGGTCAAGGTGAGTTGGTCAGGTAGTACCCCAAGAAAAGTACAAAAGCTGAGTAATTTCTCTTTTTCAGTGTTTCCTAATGACAAGAAGATCTTTGAAGGAAAAGAGAGGCCTGGAAAGAATGCCAGATTGTGTAGATCTCACTAGAGCATGGTAAGTAAGAACGTCTGTTAAGAGGCACAGCAACACTGTGAACAGCACAAGAGCCTAGGGAACTAGGGTTTTTGTATGAAATTATATCAAACTTAACAGAAGTGACTTTTTAAGAGAATGAGATGCTATAATAAGGCTGAGAGATCTCTAAATATGAGGGAGTGGACATATACTCCTGGAGTTTGAAAACCAAAACAAACAAAAAAAAGAATTAAAAGAGCTCCACATAGCTCTCCAACTACAAAGTAACACAATCATTGGACCTAAAATCAAAAGCTCTATATTTTCAGTTTATTAGAGGATTCATTTATCAGAGAGTCTGATGATTCTGCAAAGATAATGCAAGCATGCCCTTACAGCAAGAAAGACCAAGAGTATTTTGGACTGCATTGAGAACAGTGGTGCTGCAGGTGAGGGAGGCAATTCTTCTCCTCTCTTCAGCCCTGGTGACACCACGCCTGGGGCACTGAGGCTATTTCTGGGCTCCTCAGTACAACAAAAAGATGGACATACTGGAGACAGTCCAGCATAAGGTCACTAAAATGTCTTAGGAATTGGAGCATCTCTCCTATGAGGAAATGCTGAGAAAGCTGGAACAGTTTTCTGGAAAAAAGAAGGCTCAGGAGGATTTTATCAATATATATAAATGTCTAAGAAAAGGGTGCATGAAGGACAGAAACAAGCAATGACAAAACTGTAGGATCAGTTCTCTTGTAGTTTTCAAAAGGACTGATTTTGGGTTGAATATACTGTCTCGTGTGTATTTCTGAAGAATATTACAGACTTTAGACTCAAATGAGAGCTTTTCTGCATGTGAGTCATTCATACTGTATGGCTTCATGTCATAAAGAAGTCTCCTCCCTTCTTCCAGTATGCCAGGCAGAGTCTTCTTGGTTTCTGTGAGAAATTTATGAAGCTAGGCTGAAGTATGAAGTATGGCTGCTAGGGAAGAGGGTGGATTTTGGCCTTCACACCATTGTTATGAACATTCTTCTGGCCAGGTCCTCAGTACGGAAACATCCATGAATATACTTGGGTGCAAAATAGTCAATAAGGGACAGAGTGAATAATTTCCCTCAAAAGATCTAAAGCATGAATAAAAAAAATCCATTGTAAAATCCCTATCTCTGTGCAACAACACCAAGTATTTTATTGCATACTCCATTCTCTGGGCTTATATTTATGGCCACTGAACAGGCTTTTAATGGTGGATTTAAAAGACATACTGCCATCAGCTGAAAAGTTATAAATTTCTTCTTTCCATCTATTTTTTTCAAATCAATTTGGTGTGGTCACTTAGAAATAAATTGAATCTCTAAATAAGTCTTATTTATTACTTTTCAAAGATCCTTTTCCACTCCTCTTCTTAAGCAGTGACACCAAGTGTTTTAATCTAGCCATTTTAAATCATTTGATTCATACTGGTAATAGAAAATCCCTAGAAATTTAAGATCATTTGGATCTTAATTACCAAGAAAGCCATTGTGTGAATTAGATTAGAATATTATATGCTTTTATATAGCCCTTTTCCCACATAAGGTGCAGTGGCAGTGAGACGTTTATGATGAACTGAACAATGTCTGATAATAAAGCTGCATCACTCCACTAATCTGAAAGGTCCTAAGAGTGACACACTTTTTGTCAAGGTAGCTTTATAGTAGGATTCTTCAGTCTGGAAGGCTGGCTGCTGTCAGGCAATGTTTCATTTTGCAGGTCTTGTTGCTCACATTTCTCAAACTTGGCAAGGTAAGAAGTGACATGCTGAGTCAAAGTTCTGCTATCTACATCCAACTATACATCCAGACTGACATGACAGCCTTAGAGATTCACAGAGGTATTATAGATAATAAGCATGTTTGCTTCTCACAATCAGGGAAATCAAATACAATGCACTGGAGGATTTCACTTGCCATTGTCCAAGTCACATAAAAAGCATGTTGTATAGGCAAACTTGCCCTCCATATGCAACAAGAATGAAGAAATCCCTGTTTATACCTTTATTTAATGAAATATATATATTCTGCCATTTTTTAGAATAGTCACCATAACATAAAAGAAGAAAAAAAACCAAAAAACCAGACGTGTCAAAATGTACATTCGTTTCAGTGAATTTCAGTGAAATTTTTGTTTTGATAGAATAGAAAAAGTAGTTGACTATAAAACACACTTATTTACACACTTCTATTTAAACTGCAAATTATCCTGTCTCTGTATGTTTCTGTCAAAGAAGAATTTTCTGTAGGCAAAGAATATATTATTATATAGCATGTTAAAATGTTATATCAATTCACTCTGAAAATTAGCAATGTCTTTGCCTTGTACTGGGCAATCTTTTGCACATGGTACACAATTGTCTACTCTTGAATTCCAGACAGACAAACAAAATTATACGAGTGAGCTGAATATTTCTGATGGTATTTTAAGATTTGTCTATAATTGTTCATAGTTTTGGCCTATGTCTTTTACACAGGCCATCTCTCACTTTCAAGTTGGAAACACATTGATCATAAACCATGTTTTAATGTGATATGACCAACAGGTGCAAACCTCAGATATGTATTCTCCATAGTAAGTGTCTTTGGATAGTAAAACCAACACACCAGGATCCAAAAGAGCTCAGTTTGAAATAGTTGCTACTTTAACTACATATAATTAGAAGCAATGAGGTCCAGCCTCTGTAGTGGTATCTACTGCTTTTTAAGTATCCAGGCTGCATAGATGCAGCTGTAGAGGCTCAAAGGAAAAGAGAGAAGTTGAAGAGGAATTATCTGCTGTACTTAATTTAGCATATATGCAGAAAAGTTGAACCACCAAGATCTTGCTTTGCATACAACGAGGAAAGTAAACTTTGCTACTGAAACCAAATTTCAACTTTGATGGAAGCCTCCATTTCCAGTTCCTTGAATATTGTTGTATGTATTAAAACAGGACTTGAGATCAAAAGAAAAAACCTGAAGAGCCTTATTATTCAGGGTCCAGGGCAAAACACTATAACATGAGACTGTGTTCCCACAAGTGAAGAGGTCTGGCACAAAGAATGACCAGGAATGGAATAGCTCAGACAGGTAGCATGACTTTCCAAACCTCAGACTTGAGCAGAAGAGTAAGAACTCTCCTTTTATAGTTCAGTACCCTAAAAACAGTTCTTTTTTTCCCCTACAGGAAAACTCTGGTGTGGTTGTTTTGCATAGCATATCATACAAAAATGAGAGAGGAAAAAAAAGGACTGCGTTTTACTGAATTCACAAAAATCAAAAGAAAAATTTGTATTCATTTAAGTAAAGTATTTCCAAACTTTGTGTGCAGTATTTTTCACTGTAAGACATTATAATTACAGTAGATCTTAGAAAAAAATTAACACCTCACTATGCAGTACAAATTAATGGAGAATAAAGGTAAGACCTGCATGGTTTTTATAATAACTTATCATTGTGTGTATATATAAAAATATTAAAAATACGTATGGACAGGAAAGAAGCCATTTGTGATTTACATCAGTGGAAGAGAGGGATGAACACAGTCTTTGAATTACAGTAACAACTGTAATGCTCTTATTGAACTTTCTTGGTTTCTGTATTCTCAGTTTTAAAGACCTTCACCTTTACTAGCTTGGTTTATATTCCCCAAAATATTGCTCATCAAAATAAATGGACAAGGTTATATTATGCTATTATAAACGACCAGTATTATAACCATCCAAGCATATTAAAACCAGCATAATCACAACAACAACAACAAAAAAAACAAAGCACAGAATAAAGTTTGACAAAGTGCTGTAATAAATGATAAATTATTATACATTCCTTTAGTTTCACATATTAATGTGTTGATCATAATAAACGTATTTGATCTTTAAGACAACATAATATGAAATCCCATTGGTATTTCTGCAACTGATCTGTAATCCACTACAAGCATGGTAGCTGTCCCCAGAAGTTTGGCCTGAAGATGAACAAGGGAGATAAATATACTCTGACCTTCACAAGTTGATTGATACTATGTAAAGAGGTCTAAAGGAGGAATAGCATTACTTAGAGACATGCTATGCAGAAGAGGATAAAAAGAAGGCAAAGTAATAGGCAGCACAGTGTCAATTTTCATAGGAATTTTAAGTCATTAAAGAATGTGTTTCCCCTCCCATCATGAGAAAATAGTTCAAAAACACATTATTAGAAAAGTAAACACCTTTCTTGGTCTGAGCTGCAGTGTGACCATGTTCCATTAAAGTGCTGGACATTTATCTAAGGAATAAAGTTGAAGCTAAAAGGGAGAAGTAAAAAATGTATATTTTTTTTTCCATTTTTTATCACATTTGTTACATATTGCTATTTTCCAGACCAACTTTTCTTTTGGAAACAACTGATCAGGCAATAAAGAACCTCTGCTTCTACAGACCTCTGTAGTTAGCCACCAACCTTTAAAAGCATAACCTCACATGAAAGAAATGCCTCCCTTTCTCTGTACTCTTAATCCTTTAAGACAAATGTCCCGTTCTTTCAGCTAGACCCTTTCATTTCTTCTGTGCTGGGATGTGACTTCCACCCTCCACTCTGCTCTGCTTTCCCAGGATGTTGTTGCTTGTCTCTATGTCCAGCCTTACCTGCTGCACATTTCTCAAATACTGCTCTGCCTCAGAAAGCTCTCTGCCATATTTTGCCCCTTAGGTTTTTATCTTGCTCAGTTTTCAGTTTTCCCAAACACTCACTCTGTGATGCACTTTGCCCAATCAATATTTCTTGAAGCTAGAGGAGACAAGTACACCCACTGTTCTTTTGGCAGTTTAGGCATCTTCTAGTATCCTGTCTCTCATGCTTCCCTTGATGAGTTCTGGCTTCCTTTCCCTTAATCAGTTCTCTCTATAATTATTTCTCTCCTTAATCAGTTGTCTGATTACTATTAACTCTCTACCAAGCATGATTTTTCCCATCATCTGACATTGACAGTCAGCCCCACCTTGCTCATACTAGAAGCTTCCACTCTCAGTTCTTTTGACACCCACATATGCTACTAAAATTAGTATTGACCTGAGTATCTCATGCAAAATTGTCAGTATGGATTTGGACAAGTGGTGAAAGTCTGCTGGACCACTTCCACTAAGAACATTGGCACCTGTACTCTTTTACTGAGAGATTGATGGTTTTCAAAAACTCAGCAGAGAACTAAAGTAAAGAATACTTTAAACAAACAAAAAAGAGTTCATTTTTTTTGACTGAACTGGTTTAGAGCCATCACTTCTGCTGGGAGATGCTCTGAAAAATTCTTCAACTGGGCAATCTGCAATTTGTTAACTACTTCCCCACTTCAATTAAGAAGGACCTGAAAATTTGACTATAGCAAATATCAGCAGTCTAATTCAAAAATTATGCTACAGTCTGAGCCTCTAAGACCTAAGTGCATTCTGCAAGATTATTTAGTGGCAGAAAAAAACCCCTACATATCTTACTGAAATGGTTATGAATGCTAATAAAATAATTAATAATTAATAAATTACTATCAATAATCAATAAATAATATTTTAAAGATTTTGTAATTTTAGATCATTGACTTATTACGCATGGCTTTTCTTAAATTCCCTTCAGCAGTTATGTTTTCCTCTTTGATACCCAACTGGATACCAGGCTTTCAGGAAAAGCTGCTTACCATTTTAAGATGGAACCTTCTACAACATCCCATTTTGCTCAAGAATCACTGCTTGTTTCTGAGAATAGCCTGTATCTGCAGTTTAATTTCCTTTGAGAACATTTGCACTATGTTTACTGAGTTGTTTCAAGAGTGCTGATAATTTGGTAGTGGGTGGTGTCATGTCCACTCCTAAGAGAGAGTACCCAAGATTCATAGCTACCTATGATCAAAAAGGAAAAATAGAAGTCATAGAGGTCTGAAAAAACAAAGTCTTATTAATAAATCATACACACAGTATGGAAATAAGTAAGCCCTTGACTTCTAGTAGTGAAAGGAATAAAAGAATAAAAGAAAAGAGGAAAGATAGAGATGGGTTAGATAAGAGAGGAAAGGACCTCTCCTGGTCCTGTCCTGGGTTCAGCATCAATGCAACGAACAGGGTGCCCAGAATCCTGGGGGGGCACATCCAAGGCTTTGTTGATATACCTTTTAATAGGTAAGTTTTCCCCACCCTGAGGCAAAGTTTCTCGCTTTCCTTGCAAATGAGTTGCTATGCACAGCCCATTCTTCCAGACCTTTCTGGAAATGGGTCAGAGGGCTTCAGGGGTCTTTGGTGTTCTCATCCCCCTCTCCTTGACCTCAGTCCTGCACTTATGCAGTACTGTGTTTCGCTGATCTGCAGGAACCAGAACAAGGACATTTCTCACAGAAAAATGCTGCCACAGTATGCCACAGCATGGTCCCTTCACCAACCACAGCCTGTTTTTCCCTTCCTGTTTGCACAGCAGGTTCTTACACAACAATCCTTGGTTGGCTTAATGGCCCTTGGTGTTTGAGACATACACCTTTATTTTCTGGGCTTCTACAGGTGCTATGTGGTTAGAAGCTGTAGTGATCTACTGGGTTTCATTGCAAAGCATTTCACTCTTCTCTCAGAATTCCCTCCATCAAAATCAAAGTATTGTTTCTCAGAACAGTGACAATTTGTAGCCATTTCTGAAAAATGGACAAATGATTTTTTTTTTGTTGTTGTTTTCAATATTTGTCCACGCTACATGGTTACTTACACCAGAAACAGAAAGTACAACTTTATTTTACTGTCAGTTTTCACTCATGGTGAAGGAATGGTTTTTAAGCATTAAGTTGGAAATATATGGAGCTCTGAGGTCTAAGTAGAATCCAGGGATGGAGTGAATTCAAGTATTTATACTCAGATATTTGGGCTGCTTTTTTTCCTTCCCCTCTCCAGAGGGCACATACTTATGCTTCTAAATCCACACTTGGGGATTCCAGTAAAATTACATGTGTTTACAGATAACAATTCAGTTCTAGTGACAGATGGTGCTTTGTGGTGAAGACCTTTTAAATTCAGGCCATATTTATTAGAGATCAAACTCTGGACTTGCAAATTTTCAGTAGAATAGAAAGGTAAAACTGCCTCCCAAGGCTCTTCTACGGACTAAGACCTGATGTTTACATAGAAGTAAGAAAAGCTGAAAATATTAGTATTAACATAATACAGGAAATGAGCCACATTTTTTTTTTTAAATCATTAGTGAGAGCTGTGCATCAAGTACCCTTCACATTGCATTGAACACTGTAGCTCATTTAGTTCACTTGTCATTAACAAAACAGGAGAGTAGATGGTGAAGCGTTGCAGCACTGACACAACTTGTCATAATGGAGTACTTCAAAAGATGTTTAAAATATTTTTAAACAATTAGTCATCCTTCTTTATTCAAGCAGCAAGCATCTGATCAAAGAAAAGATGCAAACCAAGAACAAAAGCAGACAGAAAGTGAGGAGGTAAAGATCACTCAACACGGATCACTGGTTTTTCAAATTATTTCCAGGTTGTTTGGCAGATCTCCAGGGGTGCAATTCAACTTTGTACAGGTTACAGACGGAAACCATTTTTGTTCCTAACAGAACAATTTCACAGCATGATCTTCTAATCTTAAAACAAAAACAAGGGAAAACATCTTAAAATGGTTTGATTGTTCATTTTGTAGACAATATTTCTTAGGCATACAATACAATTTTTTTATTATTCTTTGCAAAAAAATAAAATGGAGACACCTCACTGGAAAATAGATTTGGAATTAATTGGGCAGGTGGGCAACTCTACTTTCCAATTAAATTCTCTGCTTTCTAATACTGTCATTTTATTTGGTTTGCAAGGCAAAGTTTTGGAGCATGGGGGATACAGGTGTGTCTTCTATGAGAAGCTCTCAGGAGCTTCCCCCATGTTCAACTGCGTCAATGCCAGCTGGCTCCAAGGGGCACCCACCACTGACCAAGGACACACCTGTCAGCAATGGGAGTAGCACCTCCAGGATAATGTATTCAGTACAGGGGAAAGAACCCAAACTCCTGCAGAAGAACAGCCATAAAGGAATGAGAATGTATGAGAGAATCAGCCAGGCAGATGTCAGGGTTGGTGGAGAAGTAGGGGGAGAAGGTGCTCCAGGAGCTGGGGAGGAGGTGCTCCAGGAGCTGGAGCTGAGGTTCCATGCAGTCCATGGTGAAGACCACGGTGAGGTCCATGGTGGTTCATAGGGAAGCAGAGATCCCTTTGTAACTGTTGGAGGGACAGCTTCATACCAGGGCAGGCAGATGCCTGGAGGCAGCTGTGACCCAGTGGGAAGCCTGTGCTGGATCAGGTGTCTGGCAGGACCTGTGGACTGGTGCAGCAAGGAGTCTGTGTTGGAGCAGGTTTGGTGGCAGGACATGGGACTGCAAGGGGGACTCACAATGAAACAGCCTGCTCCTGAAGGACTGCAGCCCATGGAAGGGACCTATTCTGGAGCAGTTTGGGAAAAACTGCAACCTGTGGCAAAAGTACACATTCGTGTTGCCATGGGAGGGAGCCTATGCTGGACCAGGTAAGGGATGTGAGGAGTTCTCTCCCTAAGGAGGAGGGAGCAGCAAAGTGTGATGGACTGACCACAGACCCCATGCCCTCCGTGCTACAGTGGAGGAGGGACAGAAAATGCAGAATGATATTGAGATCAGGAAGAAGGGAGTGGTACAGGGAAGGGGTTTTAAGATTCGGTTTTTATTTCCCATCACCCTACTCTAGTTTGATTGACAATAAGTTAAACTAATTTTGCCCAGCTGGGGCTGTTTTGCCTGTGACAGTACCTGGTGAGTGATCCCTCCCTGCCTTTATCTTGACCCATGAGACATTTCTTATATTTTCTCTCCCCTGCTCAGCTGAGGAGGAAAGAGATGGAGTGGCTTTGGAGGGCATTTGGCCTCCAGCCAGGGTCAACCCCCTACTATAATTTTCTTATGGTTTTTTTTATCCCATTATTTTTTTTGCTTTCGTTTTGCTTTTGTCATTTATTTATTATATTCCACCTGACATCTTCATATTTTATAACTTTTTCTCTCTTACGAAAGGTATTTGTAAGAGCAATAGTAAAATTAAGGCCTTAACTTGAAAATTTCTCCTTGTATTTTTTGTTTCTGCATGGCCTAGCATAATATGGCTCTTTTCTGTGACCAAGGATATGAAATCCAGCATATGCAGTAACTTAAAGTAGAAAAGCAACATATTAGCCACAGCAAAACCAAAAGAACAGTAAATGTATATCTTTCACAAATCTGACCACAACACAAGGAGATAAAGGCAATAATAAGCCACAATAAATACTGAACAGATGAATGCACATTTTATTCTTTCCAGAATATTGTTAGGCCGGGAGGTGCATATTTGGACTTCACTTGTCCATTTCAGATAGGTGAAGTTAGGAGAGTGTGTTTGAAGGTGTTTTTACCTTCTTAAGACAGTTATTAAGCATATTGCACTGTGTTGCTACACTTTTTAAATCAGAGGCAGGCTGTGACAACAGTGGATGTTCTGGCTGTCACTAAGGTAAATGACCAAGAGGGCAAAGAGTAATATTATTGGGCATAGTAACTGGTTAAAACTTTTATAATCCCAAAAAGAATTTTGTCCTTATCCTTTATTTGTAACTGTTGTTATAGATTGATAGCCAAAACCTCCTTATCCTTTCATACTGCAAGGAGAAATAAATTCATAGTAATTTCAAGTAAATATTTCCAAACTTAAGGTCAGAGAAATACAAGAAAGTGTTTTCCTCTTCTCTGAAAGCAGCAACTTATATAATGGCTCTCTCAATTGGAGTATTATGAATTTAGGTCATCTGGCAAGTGCACAAAGGTGGCCAGGGAATATTGGAATTTCTTTTCACAATACCTTTATGTGCAAGAGGGAAGATCTAACTGCAGATTGATTCCTACAACCCTGACATAGAAAAGTCTTCAAATACAGCAAAGCAACTGAGTACTTTATAAAAAACCAGCTTAAGTTCTATTTTTAAAAGGCATTCTTAATACTCCAATGTACTTTAATTGTGAGCTCAATATTTAGCACACATAAATAGAGCATTGCTGAAATTACATGCTTCTAAATATGTCTTTTAAGTAATTTGCTCTTTCCCAGGAAAAGGAAATCAGGACAGAGAGAATGTTGTGAAACAAAAAGAAAAGTATGGAATTTTGGCAAAAGAAAGATGGGCAAGCATTGGTTTCTGTGCATCACCAAAATAAACTGACAGAATAATCAGCGTATAGTTTTAAAGGTCAACTTCTCAGCTTCTTTGTAGAAACTGATTATCAGAAGGGTTACTTGAATAGCTTTCTTTAATTCACTAAATCTGTCAAAGAAATGAAGCATACAGAGTAAACATACTGAGTTTAACCTTCTGCTTTTTGATATTGAAAATTACCTTTAAAAATCTTTGAAGATTATGATGTAACAATATTGTACCTTAATACTGAGTTTTGAACATTTACTGTTCATTCACAACTTCAAATCATTTTATAACAAAGGAGAAGCAGATTAACTAATAGCCTATAATAGTTTTATCTTGTGTAAAGTGTGTTATTTACAGTGGAAACATCTCATTAAATGTATTTAGCTTGCAGGTAATTTGCTCTCTCAATTCACAAAAGCAGGCTTCTCAATACTAAAGAGGATTTCAGGTAGGTTATACATTACCTGGTAGCACATTTTTGTCCACTTATGAGTTTTAATTAGGTTGTCTGTAGCTAGGCTTTTGACTTGTTTTGGTAACAAATCAAAACATGTCTGGAGCCTGGATGATCATGCAATAATGACAAATACTGAGGAGTCAGTATTCATACTGATCCATCTCCCTCATTTCATTTATCATAGAAAAAACCACTCCTGTGTTTCTCTTCTGGCCTACTGATTCCCTCTTTCAATCTCCAGGCTAGATCCAGCCGTACCTCACTGCATGGGAGTCAATACTCTGAGATCTCATCCTCCCATGTTGCCTTTTCCCCCAAGCATGTTCTTCCTTTTCCTGGCCACTCTTTACAGCAGTCATGATACCAAGGAAACCCTCTTAGTGGTGTCCCATGAAGGGGTGTGTGTTACCACAGGTGTGTGTCATATCACAAAATCAGGGCAAACTGGATACTCTCAGATTATCCCTTCCCAGACCTGCTACCCATATATCTGAAAGAATTGGTTAGAGCATGGTGCTAAAAACACCAAGGTTGTGGGTTCGATGTGCATGCAGGCCATTTACTTAAGAGTTGGACTTGATGGTCCTGTGGGTCTCTTACAACTCAGAATATTCAGTGAGTCTGTGGATCTGCTATGAAGAGAATGGATTTCTCTTCCTTTTGGGTGACATGTCTTTTTTAAGGCTCTTTATTCTAAACCTCTCATTCTTAACCATGCAACATGATGTGAATAGTGTGTGACAATAAAGGTAAGTCTCTGAAGTGTCTGTCTAAGCACTGCAGAGAAAAGTGCAGTGCATAGCACTGCATGAGAGTAAGAATCTAAGCTATGGATAGCAAGAGAACTGAATTTTAATTTATATGTAAAACAAAGATTGCAGTTATTAAAAAAAAAAAGTCAAACAGCTTTGGAAGAAAAATGGATATTCACTTTTTTTCCTTCTTATATAGTTGAAGTAGCATGGGTACTATATTTGAATAATAAAAGTAACTGGAGCATAAAATTAATAATTTTCCACTGACCTCCATATTCATTTAAAATTATTTTTCCTTGCAGACAGGTAAAGCTTTGTGTCAATTCTCATTTTCCTTAAGCTCTAGACAGTTAATCTAATCCAACAAAATAGAAAGTGAACAAGAGTGTATTAACAGGCCAGTAAGTCTCAAATGCCCTGTTAAGCAAAAGTTCAGGACTCAGGACTTGTGGAGGCTGCATGTGCACATAAGTGCAAATTTTCATGACATGACTCTCACACAGAAAATAAATTATTTAAAAACAATCATATAAAATGTGAAAATTAAATCCATGTTCAGACATCGTCATATCTACCATAAATCATATATCTTTCTGGGTTGCAAAACTTTCTGCTAAATGACCAGAAACCAATTATATATGATTCATACAGCCATAACCTAAACAATTTATTGAAAAACCTCAATGTTTTTCCACTTAATTTTCACATCCATCTTAGAAAAAAGACACGTGTGACTTCATATAACATCTGGAAATATTTTTTCATCCAGTGTTCAAGTGTCTTCATTTTTCCTATGCAGACTAGAAATTCTCTAACTAAATGACGTCTTCACTGCAATGTCTAGTCAGTGACTCCTTATTTCCAAATGTTTCTATCCAATATGTGCTCAGGGAGGTCATTTGTTATGCTATATGAAAGCCAGGTTCATACAAATGACAATGCATTGTAACTTTAGTTATAAAAAATCTACATGTGTTTCTTGATGTCTCTATTTTGTTGATTCAACATGGTCTTCCACAGATCAAGGTGGAAAAAGCAGGATTACAAGAAATATGTACAACATAATAATTAAACAGCATTGTTTACCAATCACCTTTATTAATTTCTTGATCTCTAGATTAGAGTTCTTTAAAGGTTAAAGTGTAGCCTGCACAGTCATTATAAATATTTGAGATTTAAAAAAAAAAAAAAAAAAAAAAAAAAAAAAAAAAAAAAAAAGAGGACAGAAATAAAAGGAGAAAGGATTCAAAAGGACAAAGAGAGCTAAGAATATGACAGTTCACTTAGAGTGGTTTTAGTGCAAATGAACATGAACACAGCTTAAAATGATAGATTATCAAGACAAAATAAACCACTTTATTAGATTCCACAGTTTAATTCCATTTTTCTTCAAAGACAAAATTTTATCCATGCCAGTTTGAATAGGTACACTTTGCTAATCAATATGAAACTAGGGATTCCTAAATAAAGATTCAAATTTGTCACCAATCAAGTTCTTCTGCCAGTGGAATCATAGGACTGCTAATGTTAGTTCAGTCAATTCATAGTAATTAAAATTCAGACATTTAAAGAAGTCACTTAATCATCAAGGACTGTAAGCTCATTTCAAAACCACCTTACCCCAATGATAGTTGTAGCTCAGGTTTATAACTTGTTCAACTCAACAGACTCCCTCACATTATGGTAAGCATCTGATGTGCATGTAATAATTCTGATGCTAACCTAATTTCTCTGGAATAGCCCAAGCAGTTTAACATCTTAAGCCATTTCCCTCAAAAATTCAAGAAGTGGTAAAATCCCTACCTTGCAAGCTAATTCAAAGATGACTTTTTTCCATTTTTCCTTAGGAGATATCATTTTTCTTTACCATAAAATATACATTTAAAAAAAAACTCTTGGAAACGCTCACCACTAAATTTTGATAATCAGCAACAGAGAAAATTGAATGAAAACATATAAAAGCACATATACGCACCTTTGTACAGTTCTGCAACAAAATCAAGAGGGCTGTATCATACCCAGACCTGTTTCTCTGAAACTGCCCATCCAACTGATAATCAGGCCTTGGGATCTTACAGCACTTTCAAAGAGTCATCTTAAAAATTTATTTTTCACATTGGCTTTTCGATTTGCAGTTTTAAAGGAATCACCTACTTTAACATAAATGCTTGTCAGGTAGGCCCTTTTTAGAGCCGGGGTTTGTATTTCATATTGATCCAACCTAGTTTAAAGCAGAAAGATGGCCAAAACAGCTGTCAGTGGTTTAACTGCAGGGCAAAATAATTCCACTGAACTGAACTATGTTTCCACCTTGAGTTTTCATAGACAGCTCTCAAACTGCATCATTAGTATTTCTAAAAATATTGCACATATTCATTTGAATAAATGACTCTGCAATATTATATCTTCATTGAATGCAATGCTAAAGCATAGCTACATAGCATATGCAATTTTGAGACAATTTTTGAGGTGCACCTAAATTAGTAATGAATCATTTCTTGTCAATGTGCTTCTGTGAATGAACCATAGGACGTTCAGTCTTTACAATTAAAATGTTTCCTCTAAATACTGACCATAATCATCTGCTTATTCCATGTATAACTTTTTCTTTATTTCTGGACAGAGAGCTTTTTAGAGCATGCAGTTTGATATTCTATACATATATCTTCTTTTCTGGCCAACTCTCGTTCTTTTTAATTGCAGCAGACTGTTTCCAATTTTTAAATTAGTAATGTAATAGCTTTGAAGAGATACACAATGCACCAAAAAGATGGATGAGATCAAATAAAGGTCAAGTAAACTTCAAAATTGTGTTAATTCTTTGTGCTGTTTTGGCTGGGGTAGAGTTCATTTTCTTCACAGTACTTGGTAGATGGCCATTTTTGGGATTTGTGTTGGAAACAGTGTTGATAATACAAAGAAGTTTTAATCACTGCTGAAAAGCGCTTGCAGAGAGTCAAAGCCTTTTCCTCTGCTTACCCCACCCTACCAGTGAGGAGGATGGGAGGGTGGCACAAGAGTTGAAAGGGCTCACAGCTGGGACAGCTGAACCCAACTGACTCAAGGGGCATCCCATACTCTGTGCCATCATCCATATACTTCTGGGAGAAGAAGGAAGGGAGGATGTTCAGAGTGATGGAGCTCTGCTTTCTTAGGGTTGGCTGAACACCTGCCTACCCACAGGATGCAGCAAATGGAATCCTTGTTTTGCTTTGCTTGTGTGCATTGCTATTATTTTCTCTTCTGTACTATTGCCTGTTAAACCTATTAACCACAAGTTTCGTCTCTAACTTTTCCAATTCTCCCCCATCTTGGGGTTTGGGAGAAAGCAAGCAACTGCATGGGGCCTTATTATCATAAGGAGTTAAACCATGACACTCTACAATGTTTTAACACATAAAATAGTCTGAAGAATAGTATTTTTATTTTTCTGAACACAATTTTTAATTTTCAGCTGATATTTAAATTTTGAAATCACAAAATTTCAAAATTAAAAATGGAACGGCCAGTTTGAGAAACCCCTGAGTTTCTTGTTATAAACAGGAAATCCAGCAATCAGTTATGTTTCTCTAAGGATGTGCATACATTGTAAATTGACACAGAGATTTTTCAGAGAGATATTTCTGAAACACGGAGTCCTACAGCTGCCTTATTTTGGAAAGAATTTCCCTTAATCAGCAAATAGTTGGAAATTTAAGCTTCCTTCTGGCTGAAAACATATGTGAAAAAAAAATCCATCTCAGGCAATAAACAGATATGGAACACTAAAAACCAATAGTAACAGTTGCAATAGATTTAGTAAGAAACCTAACCGTATGGTATCCAGCTAATGAACCTTGTGGAATATTCCTGATGATTTTTCTTCCATGATGCTTAGAAAAGAGATGTGGAGGAAAATCAGTGCAAAATCTCAAATGAACGAACCCAGTCTGGGAACAAGAACATCATTGTGTGCTGCCTGCAAAAACATCCTACAAGGCAGAAAAAGGCTTGCGAGACAACCTGCTTATTTCTCAGTCTCCCCCTGGAGAATTCTGCATGTCTGAAGTTAGGATGCATGCTGTGGAGGCAGCACACTGTCCCATACTTGGTCCCCTATCCCACTTACAAGCATGAGAAGTATATTTTTCTTCCTTCTCTTGACAACAACATGAGAAACTGAGCACCTTTACATGTTCCTTCACTGCCTGAGATGTATAGCAAACACTAATCTCTAGGAAGTTATCTTTAGTGCTAGAGAAACAGAAGGGTGCAAGGTAAACAATCAGACAAGCACTTCGGTCTGTCCCAGGTGCAGTATTGTTGTGAGCTCCCCTTCCATTCAAACTCCTCTGCTTGAATACTCTGGATAAAAGTTGCTGATACGCAGAAAAAAAAATAAAATCTATATCATGGATATAATCTACACACATGGAGCACAATACCTAGCTAAATCTAGATACAACAAAATTACATAAGAAAAGAAAAAGAAGAAACTTTATAAAAAACGTTCATTTTCCATTAGGGAAAAACAGAATGTAGTGAATTGGAACAACCTTGCCTCAGGATTTATATCTGCAATGTAAGCAGAATATCGGTAAAAGAAAAACTGTCAAAATGTTGAATAAAAAACCTGAGAAGCTTGGAATGTCTACTGCCTATACCTGCCTACATAAGAAAAACCAACAACTTTATGGAAACAAAGCTTAATTAGTCCAGCAAGTGCCATGTGGATCCTCCAAAAAACAGCTGTAAATACAGCCTGACATCACTGAAAAGGCAGTATTCATGCTATATATTGTGTCTAGTTGTCAGAAATTGTTTATCCAGAGATTATAAACTTTTCAAATGATGTTGTTGTTGCCAGGAAAAAAACGAGACTCACAAGTCAAGAAATATGGTGGCATTTTGTAGTCCTCTCTTCTGCCTTGATTGTTCTATAGAATTCTAAATGTTTTTTTCTTTATATTTTTCTTTCTTAAAGTTGCTTAAGAAATATTCCTGAGTCATTCTACACGATGCATTTTAAAGACTGTTCTAGTAAATCTGTGTTAAAAAAAAAATCTATCCTAAATGCCTTGTAAAAACAAAAAATGTCTTCAAAAGAGACCAAAAAACAGTCTTCAAATAACTTTAATTACCTCAGACAAAAATAGTCTTTTTTTCTTTTTTTTTTTAATCTTGAAATTGTTTAAAGGTAAGACAATGTCAGCTCATTTACACACACACACACATACACACACACACGATGGTTTTAATTATGACTTTTTTCTGTCTTTTTCTCTATAACTGTGCATTTCACTGACAAAGCAATGATGTTATAGGCATCCAATTACCTGAGACATACATATTCCACTTTAAGTTGTAGAGCAGCAGTGAAAGTGCTCAGACAAATAAACTGCAGGAGAAATCCAAGTTCAAATAAAGGTGGAATAAGTGGAAATCATCATATTGAGTCTGGGAAACCAGACCTTAAAGATTGTTACAACTGCTGCTTTTCCAGATGTCACAGTAAGACAAAAGGAATGTCATATTCATCTGTAACTTGCTCAGAATCAGATCTGTGCCAAGTCTTAGATAAAGTCATCTTGTAACCCCTTAACCCCAGTGTGCTTTGTGGCCTTATTAACCTCTAAATATTTTTGGTTATAAGTCATGTAGTGGTTTGTCAAAAGATCAGTAGGTGACCTGTGAAAGTCTTTTGTATTCTTAGATTTTTATAATTGTTCTAGAAAGTTGAGCCAAAGTCAATTTCTCCATACTCTGGCTAATATATTGAATATGAAGTCATGAGGATCATTTATTCAGGATAACATCTTAATATTTATCAAACCACCCCTTGTGAAGGATAACAACATCAGTAGAGGTTTTGGACAGATCTTTCTAAAGGCATATAATTTTTACTACACAATTAATCTGAGCTGTGATAGAAAATTTCCATGCTGTAATACATACAAGAGAGGAACTCAGAGACACTCCTGGTATTCCTAACTTTGATAAAATTGTGGGTATGAGTCCAGGTTACAGGTAAAATAAATGTAATTCTTTGTAGTACAGAGTAAATAGCTATTCACCAATCAAACCTTACCTTTAACTGTTTGAACTTTGGAGCAATTAAAAACTCTCTAACACACCAAGTAATGTCATTTATTAAAAATAATTCCTAAAATTAATAAAAAATATATAAACATATGTTGGTATATATATGGAAATATATATGCACACACATACATGCACACACCATTTATAGAAAATCTATGCATACAAACAGTCGTGTATGGATATATGTAGGTGTTTTTCTGCATATATATATACACATGTGCCAACAAACAGTTATGGTCACATAGGGCAGAAGCATAAAAATATATATATGATAACTATATATATGATATATATCTATATAGCTATATCTATATAGCTATCTATGACAGCTCTTTGATTGTTAATCTGAGAGCCTTTTCTGCTCAAAATGATGCATCTATGTCAATTTTTAATACAATGAGCAGGTGTGTGTGTGTGTATGTGTGTGTATTTTTGCATATTTGTAAATTCCCTTTTTATATATATTTTACAAAAAAGTTTTCTTGAAAGTTGAGCCTATGTCTGCTGCTCAATACTCATTGGATACATTGCATGAAAAGTCACAGCAGAGTAATTAAAACAATCCTAAATTAGTTGTCCCTGCCATAGCTGACTTATTGTTTCTTCTGTCCTACACATGACTGAGCGTCTTGCTGGTTCAATAGTCAAAATTCCTCTTTAATAGCTTAGAAATGATCCGGAGAAACAAAGGCAATAGTACAATACATTTCTTTTACTATTTTCACTCTCTCACTGGAGACTCTTCTTTCTACTTTTCCAAAAAATAATCTTTTGCAGGTGTTCTGATTGTAGATAATTCCTGATATCTCTTCTTTGTTAAACGAACACACAAAATTGTCCATGTTATGAGCAGCCTCCCATAGGTCCATTATTTCCCTTGTAAAAATTACTTTACTATGTTCATATCTCATTTGATATTGTCTTTTAAGTCTAGTAGTGGCATTTTAAAAAATTAATTTAAACACACCAGTTTCTCTAAACATTCAGATATATTTTGAGGACAGTTAGCATCTACTTATTTACATTTTTATTACTGGCATTAGGGAATTGATGCATTATCTTATAATGTAGCTTCTGTGCATAATATTTAATGTATTTCCTAGCGAAGTTAAATACGGACTTTACTGAAATAGTCAGCATTTTTTTCTAACTTAAAAGTTTTAAAATGTCTACAGGTGAGACTTCATCCTAAATTTTATTAAGTACAGTTCTTTAAATCATTGGATTCACTCAGTAGTTGCACATTTCCCAGCATTTGCCAAAATAGTTTCCTTAAGAAAAACCTAAGCTGCTCTGTCAAAGAATGTACCCCAAACTCACCATTTGCTGTCTTCCAAACAGTACTTCATTTCTAAATGTGCTAACCTAAACTTTGTGCTTTATCTCTAAATGCTGAGGAACAGTGAAAATTAGTTACAACTGCTGTCAAAGTGTTTTCTCTGCACATTAATTTTAGGAGGTAATTGTTAACATTTAATTGGTTAAGATTAATTAGCATAAGATTGTTAATGATTTTATGATGCTCTACTTCAGTGAGGTTTAAAATATTCATCAACGACACAAGTAAAATATCTTGTCCTCCTCTTTCTTAACTTTCATCTAATTTAGCTGGTTAACTGGACTGGATTAGTCTTAGTTCACTATGGATTTCTAAAATTATTATTGTCGATGACACTAAACTGGAAGGAGCTGCAGACTCCCTCAAGGGCAGAGAGACCCCAACAAATTAGAGGGCTGGGCAATCACCCATCATATGAAATTCAATAAAGCAAGTGCTGAATTCTGCACCTGGGGTGGAGCAGTCCTGGATGTATAGACAGACTGGGGAATGAGATGTGAGAAAGCAGTTGCACAAAAAGGGGCTTGGGATGTTGAGGTCAGTGCACCTCCTAAACCAGAGCACCTGAGGCTCCCTTGGAGGAATGCTCCTTAATCGGGACAAGTCCTTTCATGTCAGGAGGAGAAGAAGCTGCCTCCTCCCAGAGTTCTTTGGTTGTTATTCAAATGTACCCCAGTTCTGCTCTCCCAGCTGGCCCATTAGCCTCCCCTCTCCTTTCTCCCTTATATGTCCTTCCCCTGAAATATTCTCCCTTCCCTGAGGCCCTATTGGCCCTGATTTGTGCAATCCTCCACCCACGTTCCTCCCCTGTTCCCCCACTGGTTTTCCTTGTACCTTACCCCACCTCTGCACCACTTTCTCCGTCACCCATTGGACCCTGTTCCCAACTCTGCCCCAGCTACCCCATATATAAACCCTTGTCCCTCACTCGTGTCCCTGTCTTTGACCCTGGACCCCTTCACGTGAAGATGGAATAAAAACCTCTCAGTGGAACTCCATACAAAGACCCTTCCCTTTCTTACTGCTGAGGGATTTATCGCAGCTATCCAGTGTGAGTGTTGAGTTATTGTGTTGGTGTGCCTGAGACTCCTCCTGGCTCTTCACTTGGGGACGCTTCCAGAAGGTTGTGGCACATTTCTACCTCCAGACACCACAACATTGGGGGTCCTGGTCAACTTTATACCAACAAGTTGACCATGAGTCAGCAGTGCCCTGACAGCCAGGAGGGCCAACCCTGTCCTGAGGTGCATCAGACACAGCATCACAGCTGGGCAAAGGAGGGGATTGTCCTGCTGTGCTCTGCACTGGGGTGGCCTCACCTCAGGTCTTGTGCACAGTTTTGGGAGCCACAATATAAAAAAGACATTAAGCTATTAGAGAGCTTCCAAAAGAGGGTCATGAGGATGGTGGAGGGCCTTGCGGGGAAGCTGTATGAGGAGCAGTTGAGGTCACTTGGTCTGTCCAGCCTGGAGAAGAAGAGACTGAGGGGAGGGAGAACCCATTGTGGTCTTCAACATCCTCATGAGGGGAAGAGGAGGGGCAGACTCTTCTTTGTGGTGACCAGTGACAGAGCTTGAATGAATGACTTGAAGTTGTGTCACAGGAGGTTTAGACTGGATATTAGAAAAACGTTCTTCACAAAGAGAGTGGTTGGGCACTGGAACAGGCTCCCCAGGGAAGTGGTCACAGCACCAGCCTGGCAGAGTTTAAGAAGCATGTGGACAATGTTCTCCATCACATGGTGGGGTTCTTGGGGATGTCCTGTGAAAGGCCAGGGGTTGGACTCGATGATGCTGATGGGTTCCTTCCAACTCAACTTATTCTATGATTCCATGAAATGATTTTACATGGTCAGTGTTAGGAAAAGAGGGAATGCCTTTAAACTAAAACTATATGGAACTAAAGAAATTCTTTACTGTGAAGGTGGTGAGGCACTGGAACCTGTTGCCCAGAGAAGCCATGGATGCACCATCCCTTGAAGTGTTGAAAGCCAGGTTGGATGGGGATTTGAGAAACCAGGTCTAGTGGAAGGAGTCCCTGCCTATGCAGAGAGGTTGGAACAAGCCAAATTTTATGGTTCCTTCCAACCCTAGCCATTCTGTGATTCTGTAATTCTATGATTCTTTGAAAACTTACAAATAAAAGAAAAATTAGAGCTGTGGGTTCAGATTGTATAGCTTCATAACAGCTGCACATCTGTATACAGGCAGTGAAGGTTTTTGAACTTTCATCTGCCTATTCCATGGGGCATTTTGAAAGACTTATTGAGGTTCTGAGCTTCCAGTGTTTACAGCATGACTTGATCTTTTCCTTTTTCTCACTTTTCATTCTCCTTGTAGTAAAAACTTTCATAGGTGTAATATGATGAACAAGCAAAGCTTTAAAATCACCCGTTAAACTAATTTAATGGCTTTCGGTATGTTCTTCAATGCTCCTGCCCAGCGCATGCATAAATATTTGGTATTGTATGACAACATAAAAATTAAGAACACTAGTTTAAGAGTAGAAAAATGTGTTTATGTACACCAAGGCCTAATTCAAATGCTAAATTGACTGATTTTTTTGCTGTTTGAAGTAGAACTGTAAATTATTAATTGCATATGACACTGGAGCTTGTGTTAGCCTGCATTTCAATGTCAAATTGACCAACTGCTCTCTTCAGAATAAAGACATGACATAAGTGCATAAAAATGGATTTATGGACTATTGCACATAATTTCTGATTCATAGGTGAGTGACTAACTAGCTGTTAGCTTGAATAGCTGTTAGCTTGAAAGTGACTCTCCTAAATTCTGTGGCAATAACCCTCTGCAGAAAATTTTGAGAGATTATTCTTAGTCATGGGTAAATATACACTATATGATAATCAGTTCAATATTTAGAGGAAATCCACATTTCCAAGTTCAAGGTATATTTAATAGTTTCAAATCTTGCCAGATGAATATTTAAGACTGAATGCAAATTTTCACAATATTGCCTCTTTAGCTAGCATGATTGATTTTCCACTGTCAAGATTTTCAACATCCATCCTCATCTAGCTAAGAACTTTAATGAAGTAATTTCAGTATCTTTAAAATAGAAAAATATTCCTTTTTAGAGAAAGGTCACAATATTTTACAGTGAAAAATTTAGTAAATTTAGCATTTTTTTTTCTCACAGATATATCATCATTTTCTCTAACACATTAGTTAAATTAATTGTATACTATTTCCATGATCTTTTAAAGTATTTGTGTATATTTGAAATATCCATATCTAATGCTGAGTAAATAAGATTAATGCATTAAAGTGTGTCATTCCTGTGCTTTGAGTGAGTGAGTGAACTCAGTTTGACAATGAAAAGATATGCTTAAAAGCAGAGAAAGAAAATCTCTTTCCTGAGAAAATAATATTTCGGGGAGATACTTGAGGAAATGGAGTGAAAAAATATATATATTTTTTTTTCCAGTGGAGGCATAAATGTGGATTTTTTGTGTGAAGCTCTAATGGCTGAAGTCCTGATCTAGATGTCAAGTGTCTTTCTGCTCTTAAGTTCCTGTTCCAAATGTGAAGCTATTGCTGCATTATCTCAATAATTAAAATAATCACTAAATTTTAATCTTTCAAAAAGCTGAAATATTTTGTGGAAACCTACAAGAAAAGCCATGCTCAGGTAAGCACAGCTTTAAATTTTTGATCAACAGATTCTTTTACTGGATTTTTATGTTGGACATATTCACTAATATGTGAACATCCTTATAATACAGATAGTAAACATTTTATACCAAGTTTAATTCAATCAATTTACTTTTAAAATAATAAAAAAATCTTTCAGGACTTTTTAAAAAGTCCCCAAGCATAAACTAAGAGACTAAAATTAAATATACACTTTAAACAAGCCCTGTAAATATTTTTTAAGATTTTAATCAGAATAAAATTTATTTCTATCCCCATAAATATTTTTACCTGTTTCATCTATGCCTGTAATTGTTTTCAGATAAATTAGAAAAATGTAGTACTCACAAATCAAGTACTATTATAATTCAATATCCTCAGTGTAGAAAATAATACATTTGAATTATGAAATATGTGGTTGTATATTCAGGATTTTTCATTTCTGCCTTTATAAGTTTATTATCGGCTCATTAACAAATATATATAGAAGTTTCATCTCTACTTAAGAGGCATACAGACAATAATCAATTATATCTGTTACAGAGTTTTCAAGATATTGTTGTATTTTACCATGGTACATTGATATTCAGAGCATTTATTTTTCCAAATTTTTACACATTGTGTATGACAATGGATATTCTTATAAACTTTCATGAAAGATTAAAAGCCCTGCAATTAGGTTAAGAGACAATATGGATAAGGAAATTTTTTCCTGCTCTGTTACCCACGGTTTCTGTTCCTTCCTTACTTTTTACATGAAACTGAATTTTCATATTTTACTTTCTCAGTAAAAAGCTAGACTATTCTTTGTATTCATATACAAAACATATATAATACTATATAACCTAGTTATGATGATAACAACTTTGTGTTCTGAGCCTTTAGGAAATGCATAAACACTATGCACACATGGTTATTTTGTACTTAGTTATTTAAAAATCTATGAGCAGAGCTATCACTTAGATAAATATTTACACTAGAAGGTGTGTAGTTTAAAATACATGCAGTATTAAAGCACCATAAATGAGTAAAAAATCTATGGCATACTTCTAAGGCAATTTTAAATAAATTTAATTTACAGATTCAGAGATTCACAGAATATTCTGAGTTGGAAGAGACCTACAAGGATCATCAAGTCCAAGTCTCAACAAGGACATGAAAATCAAATAGAAGGATAATCCAGGAACATAGGGCTGAGGATAAGGAAGACAAGAATAGAGTTCATAAATTGATGTCAAGTGTTTGAAATCAACATTTTAAGTGTAAATGAAGTAGTGTTGAGAAACAATACATTTTAGTTAGAGAAGCTGCAAATATTATGTTAATGGAAGGAAAAATCATACAGGTAAAAGTTCAAACAGGACTCACACAATTCTAGTAAACCTTTGCTATCCCTTGGAATGAACAATCACTGGATTTAATACTTGAGCATCTTACTTTTAACATAAGGCTTAATTTTTTTTTTTCTAGTTTGAATGTTGGGAATGAATTAAAAGATTCCAACTCCCAAACAATTTTTTCCTGAATTTAAAAAAGTAGATGTCATGTACTTTTTGATGATTCATTAGTTCAAGGAGTACTTTTTTTCTTTGTTATGATATCATTATATGATAAGATGCAAAGGAATAAAGACTGAATAAAATAAAATATTGAGGGGAATCTTGGTGTGAAGCACGACAGAATCAGGTTTTTTAGACTTTGATCTGCACAATTTGCATACTGAGAACTATCTCTACATCTGCCTTTTCTTTTTTTAAAATATAAAATGTTAATTATTTGCAGAGGAAACTGCAGGTGTTTCAAATTTCGTGTTGCATGTTAAGACCTTTTTAAGAGTTATTCAGGATCTGTTATCAAAATAGTCTACTTTGCAACAGCATCCTTATCAAATTTCATTGCCCTCTACTGACAGAGATCGTAAGATCTGTTACCTGAGAAAATAGCCTTACTCCATTGGTTGATTGTTGCTTCGCATATCTATCTCTGGCCCAGCTCGGTGTTCAGCTGGGCCACCCAGCTGCTTTGATACGCCTCAACAGTACCTGTTAGTGAGATCTTGGCTCTGCAGGCAGATTGACTCACACTGTCACGGCTGTGGTTAGAAAGAGTGGACTCTCAGAGGCATTTTGGAAACAGAGGTTTTATTCGGGGGGTCAGGGGGTTCCCCAGCCTCTGTCCGGTGCCTTCAGAGAGACCCCGAACCTCGGCTGCAGGGCGTTTTTGTTCAGGACAGTTCAAGGGGTGGGTACAAAGTTTACAAACCAATAAAGCAATCCAAACAATACATACCAACTAGATTACTTAAACACTAACAAATCCAAAACAAATTTGGAAATGGTCTCAAGGGGTTCTGCCAACCAGTGGCCAAAACCCTCGGACCTTAAAGATAAAAATTCCATAATGGACAGAAAAAAAGATCATACATAAAACAGTAATGGGACAGGGAAAAGAACCAATGAGAAGGAATCTCTAAGCAGAGACTCAGGTTGTCTTAGAAACTCTTATCAAAACTATGATAAAGTACATTCCAAGGCAAGTGGCCTTTTCAAGGCATCCACTATACAAAAATTACAATCCACTATACAAAATTACAATCAAAAAACCATACTATGTTCATAACTACAACTTATAAAACATTTCTTACAAACCCACAGTTGATATTTTTGTTTCTTTTGGCAGTTGCAATAAAGACCACCTTCGACTATTCAGACTACAAGACCCTGTTAGAGAGGGAAACAAATGATGTTAAAATCTTTGAGAATTTCAGGGGAAATTTCACAAAGCCATAGATTTGTAAGGCCAGAGATGATAAAGGGAATGATCTAGGATAATGTCTTTGGAGACCAGGAATCAGGAGTCATTGTTTCATTTACATAACATTTTCTTTCAGTAAAATATGTGTTGACTTATAAAAAGCACTTAAAATAAATTGTTTGGATCTATTTCAACTATACAATCTCTCTGATATATGGTTAGCTTTAAATCTCTCTCTTGTCCCATTCTGAAAGATCTCATATTTATAAAAGTGTTCAAAGGTTTTAAATTTAAGGTGCAAAAACAGGCTCCTGATTAGTTTTGGACAGAATCTAATGAGCTGATTTTGAGCAATTGTAAAGAAAGATTCAGAGCCTCTGAATCAGATTTCTAATATTTAATGCTTTCATAAGTCCTGTCTCTTATTTTAATGGAAGTGGTAATATTAATTGAACCAGGCTCATTACAGAATGAACTTACAGCATTTTTAACACTCATCACTATTCAGATAGAACAGTCATTGCTTTGGTGCACCTACACTTTTTTTCTTTCAAGTGAGATGAATTGCTCTGAGAATAATATAATTAGAATGTGCAGTACATTTTGCTATGGATTACAAAATTATATATATAAATATATCTTTTTTCCCTAGAATATGGAACTCATGCCGCACTAAGAAAACAATCTTAAAACCTAAAATAAATTTCTTTGTAAGTGTTTTGAGTCAGTCCTAATATTTACGTATCAACTGGACCACCTTGGTGACCAATATGTGCAGGCATGACATATACATGCATGTATGTACACATATACATTCTTACTATAAACAAGTATAACAGCAAAATAAATGAGAAGTAAGATCCTTTCTTAAAAGCCTGGGGTTAATTTAACCAGGAATCCTTCTCTGCATTTTCACTGACAGAGAAGATTATTAGGTAGATGTTAGCATTGTGTTTGTCCTTCATACTTTAGCTGCTACTTTAGCTGTATGCCTAATGCTCTTTCCATTTACTTTCAAAGAAAAAAAAAATCTATATCCAAAGATATTATAATTTTGCCAAACTTTTTGCACTCAGCACTGAGCAGAATTTCTCTCAGATAATTTATATTACAATTGCTGAATATTCTAACAAAGCATCTGGGCTACCTGATGTAATTAACTCAGTGGCATATTGACACTTTTAGAGTTCTGCAAGTTCCTGGCCTCTGTCTTCATCCATGGTAGTATCAGAGAGAAACATTTCTCTCGACTAGGAAAGGAAAGAGCAGCTTGTGAGATATTGTGATGATTTTTGTCTTTTCTTATGTTTCCTTTTAACAGAGCTATGCTAGTCCTTCATATATAAGGCCAAAGGGATTTTTATGGGTGTTGGAAACAACTACTTCATTGAGAATTGTAATTACTTATTCACAAGCTTCTAAAATATTTTACTTTCAGTTAACAGGGGTTTATTGCTATTCCCCAGTTTGAATTCTTGAGAGAATGCAAAACAAGACAGCTACCTCAGGTCTTGTTTAGGCTGCAGAATTAATTGATTAACAGGTTAAATTTAAGATTAAGTATAAAAATGGTCCTTATACGCATGATGTACTTTCCCCTCTCTCTACCTTCCCCCTCTCTCTATCACTCTCTGGGCAAATTCATTTTGATTTATAAATCAATAGTCACATGTTTTGAAAACAGAATAGAGATGTACTTCAAATACCAGTCTATTTTTAAATCCCTAGATTCCAACAGAATTTTTCTATGCTTAAAATGATTACTCCAATTCCACTGGTAATATCTTTAGGACTAGAATACATTTTTTGATGCACATCCACTGTTCCAGCTATCCACAGTGAAGTTCTCTGTAAACTTTACAATGGCAAAAACAGAGTAATTGAAGACAGCATAAAGCCTCAGGTTCACTTATGAGCTTCTTAGGCCCTCCATTCTGTATGCATTTGCCTTTCTGGTTTCCCTTTGTAGTTTGAAACCTTTTTGTGCCATGTAAAGAATTAAAGAAATTATATTACGCTATGTATATGAAGAGCATGCAAAAGAAATAAAGGCATATATGTATATAAGCTTATGACAAGATATCTAACTGTTATTGAGTAGAAATTTGCAGCAAAATATTTGAATAAATACTGTCAATCTAAATGCACATACCGAGAAAAATATTTTAAAATCCAATTCCAGCTGAAGGATCACTGAAATACACCAGGAAAATCTGATGCATTTTAACTTTTGAAAATAAATTTAAACATAATGAATGTGCTTGCAGAGCTAACCAGATTAGTTTTCCCCAGGAGGAAAAAAAGAAACAGACCTGAGCTTTCATCCTCAAAGGGTTATATATAAATATTCAAATATTTCACATTTAAGAAGCTTACAGGAGTACAATAAAAAAAAATCATACTGAAATATATAAACTGAACATAAAATTAAACAAATCTTATCAAATGACTTACAATATTTTTTCCTTCTTTACCATGACATTGTATGTAAATATCCCTCCACATATGAAGCAACATAATTGTGGTATAAATGTGGTAGGGAGATTTATTATATCATTATTACCCCATTATGCTTGTTCCATCTGTGTGATTTTAAAATAAGAAAAATGTTTTATTTGTATATATAGAATAGGTAACCAAGCTGCAGTCAACACCGGTATGTAGTATTAAGTCAAACATGGAAACAGCAATAAAAAGAAAAATTGCTATCTCTAACAAGTTCTGTTTACATGTGCTAAGAAAAATTTCTGATATCGCATACTGAAGGACAAATGCTATGCAGAAACACAGGACCTAGATTAGCAAATTGTTGCATGAGTTTTATGATCTAATTATAAGTGATGCCTCTGCTCAAATTAAAGTGCAAATGATACCATAAGCCAAAGTCAATAGAACAGATTTTATTTAAAAGTAAATGTGAGATAGAGAGACAGAAAGAAGTTGGAAGAGTAAGTGGGGAGGGGGAATAGAAAGTGAGAGAAAGAGAGACATTAAGCAAAATGAACTCCTACAGTGTCTAGCTGGTCCTTCTTCACCCTGGTGTTCTTGGTGGTAGGGGTCCTCGAGTTGTTTTTCTGGAGGTACCACTTTTATGCAGTCCAAGTCCTGGGCACCCATGAGGCATAGATGCCACTCTCATAACTTTGGATAGCACATGTGTGAACAGTTTCTTCCTTTCTCCCAGTTTGCCACTGGGTAATTTTTTGTCTGGATTGGTTACCCAGGTCTGCCTCAGCAGGCCTGGAATTAACGTCTTCCTTTTGTTGCCATCTGCGCTCATCACAAATTCTGGGGCAATTACAGCAGTATCTCTTGAGTTCTTAGCAGCACTGCACAGCAGAGGAAATCTGCAGAGGACCTGTGTTTGCAGTACAGCACAATCCCTATGTGTTGCAAATATAAACCTAGATAACTATTTTATGCCTGTTTCATGCATCTTGTCACATTAGATTTAAATTTCCAAAATGTTCATGTGCAAGACCACTATCAAAATAATTCCATTAATGGTTTAATAAGGAAATATTATTACATGAAAATTTGATGCAAAGATGAGTCAGTATGCTGAGAGAGTAATGCTTCTTATATTTCCACTAACAAACCTGAGATAGATTACCATGAGTTTTTGAATGAAGAGGAAAGTAAAGCTAGCCTGGCTTGTATGTTTTTATGTGACACTGGAAACTAAGACAAAATGAGAAAGAATTTCCAAGAAAGACTGATGCAGAACAAGTTTCTAGGACACAAGAGAACAAGACTAATGGATTAAGAGTATTTTTTCCATTGATTTATTTTGAGTATTTGTTGTTGTTAATGTTTATATTGAGTGAGAAATTTGATTTCCACAATGTCAAACATTAATGCTAAAATATTAAATAAATAGCTAAATATTTTTCATTATTCCTTTTTCATAGATACTAAAACATTAATATGTTCTCATTTAGTAAGGGTTGTAGGTGATGAGAAAACAAACTTTTTCTGATATATTCGAATTAATGAACTCGTTTTTATTTTCTTTCTAATTGTGATAGCACTAATCTAACCTGGAATTTCAAAGCCAATCCATCATTATTTTTAATTCTCTGATGCTTTCATACCTCGGATTTTATCCCATGGAAATGTAGCGTAGCTGTGATTTTAGAAATGAAGAGAGATGAAGCAGCTTCTGATACATACTATATAATTTTCCTTATGCTTTCCATTAGTATTTTAATAGATAAATGAACTTGAGACAAAATGTTATCTTTATGTTTGAACCATGTCATAAACTAAAAATAGCTATCAATGACAGTTGCTCAATTGAGGCACTGTGAATGAGGCACTGGGTTATGCAAGAGACGGCAATCTGCTAACAGCTGGGGTGGGCCTCTTTAGGTCATTTCCACCAAACAACAATTTATTTCAGTTATTTAAAAAGGAGATACCTAAATTTAAACTGATCACTCAACACTTCCTGTCAGTTAGCTGAGAAAAGCAAGTACACAGAGCTGAGTCACTTGATTTATTTTAAATGCTGTTTGTGTGAATGACTCACCTTCTTACAACAGGTATTTAAGTCCACTGACTAAAAGGGCATCCTAGGACAGTTAGCTCAGACTTTGATGTCTGATTTTTTGATATTTGGGGTTGAGAAGGACTCATCTCACCATCTATGACCGTAACACTCTTTCTTTCTCACCTTCCCCTCAGGGCTCAACCGTTCATGCTCTGAAGATCAACAGCACAGCTCTGATGTAGTATGATTATGTGCCTTTGGCTCAAGCTTCCACAGAGACTCATAGATTGTGGGAAACAGCTGTGAGAAAACCTGCAGAGAAGAGCCTTATAAGCTATGACTATAGAGCTACAGATAGAAATAGAACCATAAAGATGAAAGAGCATGAGTAACTGAAAGATCGAAGACTAAAAAGTATCAATGTTGAAAAGTACAAAATTTGAAATGGCAAAAAAATAAAATAAAATATGGGAGCACGTGGGTATCATTGGATTTGGTGGATGCTTTCAAGTTACTGATACTACAGATCTGCTCCTGAGAGCAATGGAGACTGACTCTTCTCCTGGCTCATAGCTACCTGGCCAATAAAGACTCTATTGTCTCTTCCTGATAAGAAACTGAAAGGTCTTCACAGTGGGGTGAGAATCTGTATTACTTTTTTAGTAATCAGGTAAAACCTAGGTATCTTTTATATTTACAAACCAGAAAAAAAAAAAATCCCAAATCAAATCTGTTCTGTATTTTTAAGAGATTTTTTTTTTTTAGTATGGTTATAGATGCCTAAACAAAATGGTCCAGAGAGAAATCATAGTAATATGATTAATGGATATGCTGTCTGAAGAAATGTGTAAGGCAGATTCTATACTTGTATGGTTGAAGCTTATTTGACACTTGCACTCTGAAGCTTCTCAGACAGGACTTCAATGGTGTCATAGGCTAGGAAAAGCCTGATTTTGTTCCAATCGGGGTCAGTTTTTTTGATTGACAAGCAATTTATCCAGTAGAAGACAAGCTGCGACTTTTGGCGAAATGCTTAAAAAGGCTGGGTGGGGGGAGGAGCGGTCTCTTTGTCTTTAGGGTGGCAGGCTAAGGACAGGGAGCCGCCGGGGCCGGCCGGCCTCGGTGCCCCCCCACCCCGGGCGGCTGCGGCGGGCCGGGCCGAGCCCCGATGCTGCTGGAGTCAGGCCGGGCCGGGCCGGAGCTTTAGGAGCCGCTGTCTCGCAGAGAGGCGGGCAGCATGGAGAAGAGAGGGAGCTCGGACGGAGTGCCCCTTCGCCCTTGCTCTTCTTTTCAAGCCGAAGAAACCAGCGCACGGCTTCTAAACGACTCCGTTTCCCGCCGCAGAGCCACGTGGGCAGCCTGGCAGCCCGAAAAGTTTAACCCTCTGTTGCTAGCAGATGGACTTTCCTAAACATCATCTTTCTCCGGAAGAAGAACAACGATAGCGAATGAACCATGGAAAGACACAGCATGGAGCTACAGTCGGTGAAGGGAGAGTGAAAAGGATTTTAAGGCAAAGGACAAAGGAGTAGCCTAATTTTGGCTGGACATTTCTGGTAAACTATAGAGACTGAACTAGTTTTTCCTGTAACATATAAATGCTTTTGGGGGGATGTAAGGTTCTAGTTAAAAGTGATATGAAGCTTTTTGCTCCTAAAGAAAGAGGAGATTTGTTTTTGGGTCTTGAGATGATTCTGGAAATAGAAGAAGAGAATCTTTGTGTCATACTAGAGGAGGCATCCTTAAACAGTACCCCAATAAGCAAATATGGCCCATGTGCAGTGTTGAGAGAGCTGCTAATGGGTAGGATTTCACAGTTTGCAGGAGTTCCTTTAAAATCCTCGCAGATGTAGAGCATGGGATGTCTATATAGAACCCAGAGAGACTTCTTTCCTAAAAGAACTGATAAAAGGTTATTTTTAAAATGGTAAAACTGGCTGAAGTTGCAGGTCATGTCTTTTTATGTTGAGTGAAGAAAGGTAAAAAACTTAGAAAGAGAAAGAAAGATGTTTTAGAAGTTTCATTTGTTGTTGTTGTTGTTTTTTTTTCCCTTTTTTTTGTTGTTTTTGTGTGTATTAATAAACTATCTTTGTAATTTAAAGATGGGCCTGTTTTGCTTTATATTCTTCCAGTCAAATGAGATATAGAACGTGATAAAACCGTCACAAATGGAGTAAGAGGAATGGAGGAAAATGTGCCAAAATGAACAAATCATCAGAGCAGCCCTCTCCCTGATTTCAGATCGATCTCCAGTTAGCAAACTGACATGAAATTGCTTTTGGTTCAACCTTCTGAGGTGATGCTTCTTTGAGAAGCATTGATATGAAGGAGAATGTTCATGATATCTGTAGAAGTGAACCTTGATAAAAACTGTTGCTCAACAGTTTCTTTCCATTGGTAGTTTTTATCTCACTACTTTTAATCTGGAAGATTTTTTATGTTTATAAACACATGTAGTTTTTAATTTTAAAGTCTTTAACCCCTTATTTTATACTATATTGCATTCTGGAAACTCGTGTTAACTTTTACTGGAGAGAAATACGTTGGCTTGCCAAACAAATACATTTCACTCCTTTTGATTCTCAGTATTTCCTAGCCATCCATTTCTTAGTGGTATGAAATCTTCCAAAGCCAATATTTTCTGTCAACATCCTGCCATATTTTAAATATTGTGCTCTTATGTACTAATTATTACACTTAAACCATCAGTTAGAGGAAGAATGAATTTTATTTTTTTTTTTAATAAGGCCCTAAAGCTCACAATATTCTCTACATCAGTGTATTACTATTTTATTAAAATAGAAAATCCCAAATCTGGAGTGGTTTGGTTAGTTGGTTGGTTGGTTGGTTGGGTTTTGTTTGGGTTGTTCTTGTTGTTGACATTTTGCTTGGTTTTGTTGTGCTTCGTGGTTTTTTCTTGTTTGTTTTTATTTGTTTGTTTGTTTTCTTGCTAAGTGTCAGTATGAGTGATTAGTTCTGTGTAGCAATACAAGTAGTAAGTCTTTTATGATTCACATGTTCAATGCTTTTTGGAAACAATAAGTGTTCCACTGATGGCGTTAATAACAAAAATTGGAACTGCAGGTATTAACCTGCTCAATTCTCACCCCTTTCTGCATTTGCTTGCGTTATTAGCAACAAAAAAATTCTCCCGTTTTGTTGTTGACAACTAACGTAACTGCTTTGTGTTTTGTTAGATTTTCATGAGGGAAAGAGGTTGTGCAATTAGAAATATTAAGTACTGAATGCTGTAAAAACACTGTTAAAATATTTATCTGAGTCATTGTTTTGGTGTGTCATCATTTAGGTGCATAATTATCACAACATGGGATTGTTTTTTTGTTTTTTTTTAATTTGAAGAAAGGTCAGATGTGACCTGAATCTCCTAACCTCATATTTTCCTCATTTTAGAGAAACATTAGATCACTTATCAAGATGTGTATTCTTTCTATATTACAAATTATTTCATTTATGATTTCATATCCTTATGAACTTCCCTTCAGGATCAGGAGGTACAGCTAACTTGTTAATGAATTTATTAATTTCAGCAAAGAGAAAAAGAGAAGCTGGAGATTATAGCTGAATGGTTTTTAGCATTAAAATAAAACATGATGGTATGGCTATTCCAGGGACAAAGAGAGACTGATAAACTGCATACCTTTTTACTGTATTAGGTGTTTTATACCATCTGTACTTACTCTCCCTGGGAAATAAAAAATGATAAGGGTCAACAAGGTATACCCCCACTGTACTTCTTAATTATGGGAAGAATTTTTATTGGTGTTACTGACCTTGGGTATAATTAAAATCTATAGCCCCACAACCAAGAACCCTCCCTAAATTCCCTGAGAAAAATTCTATCTAATCTGACTTTTATTATTGTACAACTCTCTTGACTTTAAACCCAGAAGGAAATTCAAAATCAACAGAATCTGTAGGCATTCAGGGAAGCTGTTTGGGCTCAATGGAGAATAAAGAGAATTTTTCATTGCCTTTTGTCTTAATTTTACCATCCTTTTCTTTTTCCTTTTTTTCTTTTAATTTATTTTTAGCATTCCATCAGAATTAATCCATTACTACAGCTTTATTTTTCTTCGTGTTGTGGTTTTTTTCCTACACAATGTATTAAGATTTCACTTTCTTTTGCTTTTGAAAAAACCTGTAAAGTCCTTGCTATTTTTTCAATCACGGTCATGCCATCTTTATTAAAATGCTTAGAGAAGAAGCAAAATTTGTTTCATTAGTAGTAATATTCTTGTCTATTCTAGGTACTCCTGACAATATTAATGCAGAGATTGTAGTTTGGAGATTGTCATTTCAAAGTAGATTGAGTTAACAACTGAAAAACAGATTTCTTTAAGCCTTTAAAAAATATCTCTGGCTAAAGAATATTGAAACAAAACTTATTTTTATACTGGTGAGAAAAATAGTACAAGTAGGGTAGCACTCATTACCAATTAATAGCAGAAGAAAGATGTTTGATAATGGATTAGTAGCTTAGTTTTGACTTCTTATGAATTTGGGTAGGATCCAACACTCTTGTGGAAGTGTATTGTAAAAATTTAAGAGGTTGTTAGCCAACACCTTTCGAGTCTAAGTAGTGGGTTTGTTGCCAGAGTTAAGGCAACTGTAAAATGAAACATAAGAGTTCCTGACACGTCTTTGTTCAGCATGACAAAAACTTACAACAAACATCAGGCACCCATCAATGAGTTGTGACAGTTGGTGGCTCATTTCTCATTCTGTTTTTGGGTTTATGGTGAATTGTTGGTTCCTAGAGTCTTACACTGGGAAGAGTGTCACATTCATGTTGGTGATTTCTTCCCCACTCTGCAAACTACTTGGATTCCTTTCTGTCTTTGCTACCATGCTTTATGCACACCTTGCTTTCTCCTCACTGACCCGCAGCTCCATGTTACGTCTAAATTTAGAATATATAGCACCTTTCACATGTGTCGTGTTCCAATACTATTACTTTGTTCTCCCAATGAACAAAAAAAACCAAACCCAGTTTTGTCCAGATCTACATCTCTTTAAGCTGACCATTTGTCCTTTTTTACATCTCTGTGGTCCCCAGTGCCACCCCGACCATCCCACATGTGTGCTTCCTGTGCAGTGTCCTCTGTCCCTGCTTGAAAGGCTCCACCAGTGCACCAGAGCTGTACCTCAGTATTGCACCACAAAACCGTGGCAGCACCATATGAACACAAGAAACAGTGAAAGAAGTTAGCCAATTAGAAAATTGGTGTTGCAGCAGCAACGAGTAAACAAAACAAAACAAAAATGCAGGCAATTCAGTGGAAGGTTCAGGCAGAGCAGACCTGGCAACCTTCAGACTCAAGGCAGTGAAAACTCAGTTTGAACCTGATGACCTGTTACTAGCACAGGGCAATATCTGAGAGCAGAGCAGATTGTGCCAAACATGACAAAGGACACTAATGTGGAGTGCTGGCCATGGCTCATGGATCGGAATGCTGGGATGCAGTGATAATTGGTATGTGTTATAAAAAATGAGACTGAAATAAAAGCATCTTTTTGGAGGGTCAGTAACACTGAATAAGTTTGTTTAAAAAAAATCATTTAAAATTCAAGTGAAGGTGAAGAGAATATCTTTTTGATCTGCTTTATGGTGTAACATCTGATCTGACCTCGAGGCTGAGGGCTTCCTAGAACCTTAAGAAAATAAATCACACAAACCCTTTATTATTTTTTTTTCTGCAGTCACTTACATGCCTAACTGTGAAAATCCAATATAAATGTTGGTCTATCTTAGTTTTCTGAGTTTTCACCTAAGCAGAAAATTCTTCTAGGAAGTGTGAAGTATCCTTGAAAGGTAATGTTTGCTGGAGCCAAAGTACCACCCTACAGCCTAAGATCACTGTAGTTTACTTCAAAGCAAAGCAATCCACTGATCTCAGGCCACAAGACACCCTGAACAAAGAACAGTAGAGCTGTCATTGCCTAGAGATGTTGTGGACACCCCATCCCTGAAGTCAAGGCAAGATTGGATGAGGCTTTGAGAAAACCGGTCTACTGAAAGGTGTCCCTGTTTGTAGAAATCTAACCATTTAATGATTCTGTGATTAGGACTCCAGTGAAGAAACATTGAATAATCGAAGAAGTGGAAATGTTGCTAACAAAGAATTGGTGTTTTTAGGAAAAGCAGAGGATAGATTCAATCTCTGAAGGCATATTTGGAAGTACATGCAACTTCTGCATAATTTCTCAGGTTTGGAGAAACACCCTCTTAAAGGGGAATTTCTCATGCTTCACATTTAATTTGTTGAACATCATAATCTTGAACGGCTGCCACAAAAGTGCAAGACATCCTCCTTGTCCTGCCTTCTTATTATGACACTAATAAACAATCACAAAAACCACAATAAATATCTACTTGAGAACTATAACTAACAAGTTAACAGTAGGTTAGATTGTTCTATTAGGCTGTCCAAGTAGAAAAATAAAATGCCTACAAGGAGATACAAAAGAGTCTGGTAAGCCCAAGAGGGGCCCATCTTTCCTCCTTTTGCCTGGAAAAAAAAATAGATTATTTCAGAGTTCTGGGTGGTAGAGTTCTGGGTGGTACAGACCTGAGGCTTTCTTCCTTATTTTGCACTTGCCCAGAGTGTTACTTTTGCCTGCCGGAAAGGGAGATAGGATATAAACTTTAGCCCTTTTCCATCTCTTGCATTACTTCATTCTTTTTCTCATAGGAAATATCACACTTCATAGAAGTGTCAGACTTCATTCTGTCAACTAAAGTAATAAGGAGAGGTTTTACCCTAAAATCACTGACATCCAAGGACAAACCAGTCCTAGCTGCCAGAAAACAGTTTACTAGAAAATAATAGGAAGTAGCAGCTAGAAATACCTTTCCAGATAGAGAGATCATTTGTATCTACAGAATCCTAGAGCTTCTCAGAATAGGGCATTTATCATCAAATAAATAAAGCTATGCAGAACATCTTGTAGCAATATATAGTGAACTAGTAAGCCGTTATTTTTCTCCAAAAGCATTTAGTTTTTCACTTCCAGCTGCTTATTTCTTTGCAGCAATAATAAAGAGTCTGACTTTTATTTATGGGTCAGCATGCAGCTTTTAGCTGTTGATAACCAGCTATTAATAATATTTAAGAATAGACAATCATGTAATATACACATTATTTTGTGCCAGAGAAAAGGTGGAAATAGCACACAAGAAAAAAAGTGGTTTTGTGATAAATACTCCAGAAAGATTGTCTGAATCAAAAAATGAGACTGATTCTAATTTCGGAGTGGTGAAACTATGAATTAACCATATTGGAATATATCACTATCATTCTCATGTCAGATAAGATAAACAGAAGCAAGTGCACCAATATTGACATAAAATATCATATCATTGTTACAAACCTAAAGAGAAATCATGAAAAGTTCTTAGTGCTTCAGCCTTAAAACTTTATTTTGTCAGACCTAGAATGCTTTATGACCTAAAAATTATATTCTAGAAGTCATCAAAAACTGTATGTTAACTGTATTTTGTTTTAAATCAATTCAATCAGAACTGTTGAACATTCTGCCAAAGATACAGGTAAAATAAATTTATGTACTTAAATTTTAAAGATAATACACAGAGAAAGCAAAAATTCCTGATTTGGTGAAGTTAGACTTTTTTTTAATGTGCACATACATAACTAGCTCTCTCTATATATTTTATAGCTGGTTTTGTTTTTGTCATCTTTAGACTAGATAGATCCACTTTATTGGCAACAGACATCAAATCTAAAGCATACTAGACAAGAATGTGAAGGAATCTCTTAACTTGGTGGCCAGAATTCTCAATTTGAATTCTTGGCAGTTCGAGAGACAGAAGTTTCAAGATGGTCTCTGTGAACCAAACAAAATAAAATGAACAACAAAAAAGTCCTTTAAACTCTACCTTCAAGAAAACTTTTGTATTTTGAAGCACTATTCTAAAATACTGGATATAAAAGCAAAAAGATTTTGCATTTCTCAATGTATTCCCATACCCTTCACATGGACTCAAATTTTCTTCCATTCCTTGTTTTCAAAATTTCCACTGAGAAAGAATTTCATTGCCATGACAATTCCTCTCTGTGAGAATTAACTCATTATGAGAAATCAACAGGGAAATACGTATAAATCAAGCCCTGGAGTGGTTACAGCAGTGGTAGAAAAGCTGTATCCCATCAGCAGATACTGTCATACACTACTCAGTGCACAGTGGATAGTAACTGTACAATGGACATTAAAAACTCAAAGGATCAAGGTTCTAAAAAGTTAATAAGTGAAAAAAAAATTACAATTAATTTTGAAATAATTTAATTAAAAAAAACCCCACAAAAACAACAAAAACAAACACACAAACAAAAACACTGTGTGAAAAGACTGACGGTATGGATTCTTAGGAATACTGCAAGTATGGTAGCTGCACTGCATAGGTAATTCACCAGCAAGAGACAGAGCAAAAGCTGGACCTCTACATTGGCAGATAATCTGCCTGGCTAGTAGATGTAGTCTGGGGAGAGCTCTGGTAAAGAAATGTTAATCTGTGGAGGTGATTAGGGTTGCCATGGAAAATTTTCAGCTGTAATAGGAAAAGAGAAAGTTCTACTCTTCTTTTTTTGCTTGAATTCATGTCAAATGCTGTTTACTACTTAGCACAATAATTCATCAAGTGATCCCTGTAGTATTTTCTGAATCTTCATAAAGTTTAACATGCAGAATGCATTGTAAACTGTTGTTAATTCTCTGGCACAGAACTATTTCCTTTGCAGAATCCCGAGAGAAGCAGTGGTGCTGCACCTGTGAGAAGAGAGAGAGATGCAGAAAGGGCAGGGACTGACAGAGTTCTCGATGCCCAAGAGTAGGAATCAATTATTTTCTCCAAACATTTGAACAATGTGGGGAAAAAAACAGGTAGGGAAACATTTTTGCTACTTCAAGTTTATTTCTGGTACTCTTTTATAGGGTTTTCTACAGCTGGTTTAACAACTTACTTCAGGAATCTGAATCCAAAACTGCATGGCAGAATCAAATGTGCATTAATATTCAAGGGAAGCATTATGTCCTCACAAGGAAATTGAGAATATTCACAGATGACCATGAAAGGAGTGAATTTCATTACTTTTCTCAGACACTATGATTTTGTTTCAGCTAAAAATTATGAAGCATGCACTGCTATTGTTCCTGCCATTCAGAATCAACTGCATGGAAATTGTCAGACAATACAAGGATTTCAGAAAAATAAAAGGAGTGTTTCTTTTGAGAGAAGTACAATTGTAAGTGCTTCATGGAACAATAAATGTGCTATTACTGGTAAATATACCACCCAATCAGAGCCACACACATCTAACATAACACGAAAAACAGCCATTTAAAAACTATGAAAGAGAAAGGATATTGACTAGCCAAAAGGAAAATTTCCCCTGTAAGCAAGGACTGTGATAGCAATTAAACTATAAGTAAGATGAGGCCCATTGTCAGAACTTCAAACAGTTGGAAGAAAAAATTTCAGAGTTTCCCAGGATTGTAGTAGCATCAGCAAGTATAGAAGTCATGTGAAAGACACAAAAGTAGAACTAGTTCAAATAAAATATGTTTTAAATAACTGCAGTATTCTATTAAAAATAATGCTTAGAATAAGGGAATTTCAGGAAACAGGTTTGTGAACACCGGCAAGATTAGTGGTTCAGCATATAACAAAAACCACGTTCCAAGTGAATAGTAGGGTCCTTCCTGATGTTGTAGAAAGTCAAACATCTCCCATGGTATTTACTAGATATCAGAATTCCTTAGCTAAAAAGCCACATGAGTCCTAAAGTAGTTTTATTTAATCTAATTTCATTTCGTTTCTCGTAAGCTTTCATTTGTCTGTAACCAGGAAGATAAGTTGGGCTTTGTCTTTAGCTCTGCTGGGACAGCCACCTGCTATTTTCAGCTTTCCCCCAAGAGATAAAGCAGAACACCACTCTGACCATTTCACAAAGCCAGAGTGCAGAGGAAAACTCATGGCCAGCAACCAACTCATAGTCAAAGGGTAGAGGGAAGTGGACTTGACTTCTGTCTGTGTGAAAAACCTCACAACAGCTGAGAGCTTACAAAGTGAAAGTTAGTGAGTTACAAGCTCTTTCATTTTTGGTAGTACCATTACAAATAAAACCCTACGACAATTTGTAAATACCATTACAAATTCTGCAGTCCATGCTATTGACTCCATTCAGCACAGCAAAGATGTGAAATCCAGCATCATATCAGAACATCTCAGTTAAAAGTAAAATTTACTAATATTTACTTACCAGCATTATTTCCAGCTAAGAATTAGAATTTACAGAGTAGATGAAAGTGAAGATGAGAATTTGAATAAATTAAGGTTGCTAAATAATTTCAAGGTTCTTGCTGTGAAATCTGGTCCCACTGAGCACGACAGTATAATGGGTTCAGAATGCAGCCATTCTGGATTGCTGTAAGACACACTGACACCTACATGGGGGATGACAGCCTGTCACACTGATAGTGCTGATGACTACCACCAAGAGAGTCTTTATTCACAAACAATCACAGACATCATTAAATCCAATGGGTGGGCTGGCTACTTTTTTCAGGGCCAAATGGAAGGGGCAATTAAACCCACAGAGAAACATATGAAATGTCAGAAGGCGTAAAAAAAAAAAAAAAGCATAAAAGTATGCTAGCTTCCCTGCTAAAACAGGGCCTGTACACTGCCAGCTTCATGGGGAGAAGGTTTATGCAATGTATTGAAGGATGAGAACATGGAATGTCATTACAGGGAAGGATATTAGTAAGATCTGCTAAGAATGGCACATTTTCAGAAACTTTTTAAGGCAAAAGGAGGAAATGAATAGGTGGTGAGCTTCAGGAGCATATGAAAATGCAGTGTCCCAGGGAAACCCTAAAGAAGATTGACTGTTTAATCTTCCAAGGAACTCTTGAACCTTCAAGAAATAGAATCTGACACAGAGCCCTGTACCTGTTATTCTTGTTCTGAGAAAGAAGATAAACCACTGCTTCTAAAATGCTGAGGTTTTAGAAGGTAAATTTTACTTGCAATCTGATTTCATATGTTTAGAAGACATGAAGGTGCTAATAGGCTAATAAGTCACAACAGAAAGAATGTACTTCAACCCAAGCTGAGACCACAAGAGAAGAAAAAATTGACAGACTTAGAGTTAATTCTATGCCTGGTATTACTGACTATTGCTGTAGAAATCTGATGTCATCAAAACTGATTCAGTACCAGATTTTAGGCATCTGTGCTCCAGCAATTTCAACACCAAATACCTTTTACTTCTAATGAACCCCATTTTGATAAAGTATGTGCAGCCTCAGCATTGTATGAATAATACCAAGCCTGTCGCCATTTAGCTGGATTGAATGGTGCCACTGAAAAGGTGTCAGTAGAATGGAGTCTCCTGGGTGAAAATGGTGCTTGCCCACTCTTGTAAAAATCTCATCCACAAACATGCTCAGCCCTTATTTTGGGTTTAGTTCAAACAGTGACTAGAAGAAGAATGATGTATTTGAGGAGGTCGGATTATTTCATTATTATCCTGTACTGTTAGCTGTAGAAGGACTGTAGGGCAATAGGAATGAGCCATATATGTAGTAAAGTGAAAGCGGAGGAACATCAACAGGGAACACACAGCTGTTTAGTCAAACAGACAGCTGATTCAGAACAGAGGGTGGCAACACAGATGGAAAAGCAAGCTCCCTTCTGCCTGGCTCCATTTTACCCCTAGTTTTCTCTCCATCTTTTCTCACAGCAGCACAGGAGGATGCAGTCTGTTCATCCTATGTTTTCTCTGCCACTCCCTCTTCTTTAGGAGGAGGACTTCTCATTCTTCCCTTGTTCCTGCATGATTTTCCTCAAACAGGAAACAGTTCTCTACTAACTTCTCCAACACAGATTTTTCTCACGAGGTGCAGTTCTTCATGAACTTCTTCAGTGTTGGATCTCTTCCACAGGTTGCAGTCCTTCAAGTACAGGCTGCTCCAGCATGGGACATCCATGGTGTCAGCAAACCTGCAAACCTGCTCCAGCCTTAGTTCCTGTCTACATCCACATGTCCATACAGGAGTCTGCTCCAGCACAGGCTTCCCACTGGGTCGGAGCCTCCTATGGGCATCCACCAGTTCTAGCACAGGATCCTCCATGGACTGCAGGTGTATCTCCACCATGAACCTCCATGGTCTGCAGGGACACAGCCTGCCTCACTATGGTCTTCCCCATAGGCTGCAGGGGAATCTCTGCTCTAGCACCTGGAGCACCTCCTCTCCATCATTCTTCTCTGATCTTGGTGCTTGGAGGGCTTTTTTTTTTTTTTTTTTTCTCACACACTACTACTCTTCTCTCCAGCTGTAGCTGCACAGGATTTTTTCCGTTTCTTAAACATATGAGGTGCTGCCACTCAGCCTTGGATAGTGGTGGGTCCATCTTGAAACTGACTTTGGCTTTGCTAGACATGAGGGAAGCTTCCGGCAGCTTCTCACAGAACCCACCCTTGTAGCTCCCCCCCTACCAAATCCTTGCCATGCAAACCAAATATATAACCATGAAAAGTATAAACTGATTTTTCTCCACATTAAAAATAGAAAATTAGGTTTTGGATCAGCAAATATGGCTGGAATGTGTTCACAAACTGGGACATGGTAAAGTTTTGCAGTGTGTTTAAAGGCTCCAAAGAGCTTCTTTTAAATTACTGTAGAGAACACAGATGTATAAAATAGAAGCAGTTCCTGTCTAGCGAAATAACTTGAAAAGTACATATAAAAAGTACCATCAAAAGAGATGAAAAATCTGTTATTTATATCTGTAAATATACACAACATCCTTCATTCCGAAAGTAAACACAGTTGTCTCAGATTGGCACCTAATTTTGTGTGTGAGAACAAGCATTCTCCTCTATAATAAACAAATTACCTTGTGGAGATATCATAAGTAGTACAGGAACAAAAAACTCTAGAATATTTTTGGGATTCCTCAAAATGTGGTCCTAAAAATCGATCTGTGATGACAAGAGACCAAGTCAATTATACACCTCTTGGACCATATCTAGCAAAAACCACATTGTGGGAAAAAACCACAACTCTCTGCTTCAAAACAAGAAATTTACAGCTCCAGTACTGACATGCAGTCCTTTTCAGCAACAAATATACTTAATTTTGCATCTAATTTGCACTCTTAAAACTCTTATTTCCATAAGAAAGAGCTGTATGCACTAGAAAGAATGTAACATCAGAAATGCCAAGCTAACATTGTAAGTTCTAGTATAAGACATTCTCTGATAGTCTTGTACAATAGTCAAAATCCTAATTGAACATGTACAAAAGGTACAGCAGGCTATTTAACATATTATTAAAAAGACTCAGTTGAAATGAATGATCTACTGAAAGACGATTTACAGCTGCAAATATTGCTAAATAAAATAACACCAAGAATTTGCTCCATGAACATGAGCTCCTTGATACTCACAGTCTCTACATGTTAGGTCAGCTCCCACGTTGATGTCAGAACAGTCCAATTATCTTTCTCTGAAATGGAACCTTGGAGTAGTTCAAGAGAATGACAGTTCAGGGAATTTTCAGTTGTCAAATGTTTGTGGCTAGTTACAGAGAGCTCCTCTTGTTATTGTAGATATTCTCTCAGCAGAGGACATTCTCCAGTCCCTTCCCAAAAAATTTTGAAATTTAGGGAGCAACGTAAGGCTAGGGGTAGTTTTGTCTCTATTTCACCCATTGTGGATGGAATGCACAGATGGGAAATAAGAGAGCTTTCTCTATCCTGTTGTATGACTATTAACAAAATTAAGGTAGCCTGGCAGGATTCAAGTGCCATGGAGGACCAGGACATGTCATATCTGGCCCTACTATGATAAACTCCATGTAATGTCTTGTCAAGGGTGTTTGTTCTATGAAGCCTGTGGTTATCCATGAACCACTAAGCCTACGTCTCTATTTGAGCAGGGATTAGGAAGAGGAAATATCCAGAGCAAGGTCATCTCTGCTAATGGACAGTAACGGCTCAATGGCACCGACATAATAGGCAGCTGCAACGAACATCAAGGACTCCAAAAATATCCTGTGATAATTACAGGATTACATCATTCCACTGTGAAACTCCCCCACCTGAGGGGAGGTACTGAGCACTCCTGCCTGAGTCTGAGCATATATAATCTTGAGGTTTAGGGACTTGGACCGCCACAATCAACACCACTCCATGGACTCAGAGGAGAACCGGACCTTCCACAGGACTCCTGCTCTCAACAAGACTGCAACCATCACTTCAACAGGACTGTAACCACTATTAAATCAGACTGTGACCACCACCCTGAGCAACAGGGTGCCAGGTTGTACTCTGACTTTGTGGGCTTAAGCCAGTTTTTCTGTATTATTATATTTATTGGAATCTTTCTATTAAATTGTAACTCCAACCTGAAATATCTCTCAAGGTGTTTGTGTGAGATTAATTTCCCCACTGGTTTACTTTCAAACCAGCACAATGTAGTAGATAAGGTAATGGTCCATCTGTGAGCACATGTGAAAAAAATAGTGACCTCTTGACAGATGAACAAGGTTATAATACAGGATCTGCCCAGATCTATAGCATAGACCAATGCAGACTAAAAAAGAGTTCTTAAGGCAAGGAAGAAGTCTGAAGACTAGAGAAGAAAAAGCAAAGTGAAAAGGGAAAAGAGAAGATTGAGAAAGAAAGGAAATTAAACAGCAGTCAGGAATGAGGCTGGATAAAGGGATTAGGTAGGGCAAACAACAAATCCACATCTAAACAAAATGTTCTTTTGATCTGTCTGTAGCACTAGGTTTGAGATAAATACAACCACACTACTGTTAGCAATGATCTTTATTAGAGCCCCATCAAGTAATTAGAATGCACCCTTTAATCACCTTAAACCACATTTTCTACTGAAAAATAAACTGAATTCTCAGTTGCATCACCTTCCTTCTAATATGGGAAAGCCTTCTGATTTTCAGGACCTCCTAAATGTAAAAAAAATATATATATTTTTACATTTAATCTTTACATGATAAAGACAAGGTTCATTATCAAAATCCATTTTGGAAAAGCAACGGTCTATTTGCAAAGACAAATTTAGCCTGTACAAGCAACAGAATCAACATGAGTACTCTTCAAAAGTATTACTAGAACTACCCTTGGAAATTAAATATATATGGTTATCCATCTTTACAATTTCTGACAAGAACAGAGATTTGGTTAGCATTGTCTTCAGTAATTCAAAGCATACAGTAAAATAATAAATTTTCAATGCTTGAAACTTTTTTTTAATTGATATTTCTAAAATAGTTTGACAGAAAGAGCTAGCAGGGGATAAATGCTAATTTTGTTATTTACTCTCAGTTAATGCCTTAGAAGATTTACTTATTTATGAGATTATGATTTTACAAAGACATCTAAAAATATTTAAAGTCATAGGTGTTGTTGATAGAGAATCAGACTTTGTGTTTGCTGGGAATGGAAGGAAGCTGTTAAAATGCTTGAAGCCTTATTTAAATTTTTGGTGGTAAAATACAACTAGCTACAGCTAAGTTCAATACTCCTGTTGTATCTCACTAATTATGATATGTGCAGAGAGACATCAGACCATGGTTTTTACATATATATAACTTACCATCCCAGGACATCTAATGTGCATCTAATAGCACAACCAAAGGCAATTACAATTTTGGTGTGCAAAAAAAATGAAAGGAATCACTTTGTACTGTAGAAGTAACAGTCTCCTCTCTGACTCCAGGTTAGTGCCAAAGGGAAGATGCTTTTCCATTTTAAATGTTTTGTTACAAGAAGGAAATAAATGTAATGCAAGAAAGTGAGAGAAACATTAAATTATTATTTATATAAAGGAAGAAAGATATTAATTGATCTTATTCAACAAATATTTAATGCTTCTAAATAGTAAGAGCTAGTGGATTTTACTCAAGATGATAACAAAAAAAAATTGTAGGAAAAATTAGATTAAATTAAGGAAGAATTTTCCTGGTTATTCAGAACATAATCCAGAACACAGTGTATTTGAGGACATAAATCTGTATTTTAAGTCATAAATGAAGAAGCATCTCGGATACTAAAGCTATCCCACATAAAACAGCTAGAGAATATTCATTAGGGATCAAACGACAGAAGAAAGGCTCAGGGGCACGCACAGACTTCTGAAAAACCCAGTGAGGGAAGAGAGCCCTAAAGGACACATATCTTTGCACAGGGTAAGTGGGCAGCCACAGGGTACCAGCTACTTGCTTTTTGCAGTGCTGCACACACCTGCCCCCAGAATAGGTTGGGGGTTATACATTCATGATGGGTGAAGGGAGGTGGCATTAGTCTCTTAGAGAGGGAGACTGTGGTGGAACACAGTGTACTTCATTTGAAGAAAATCACCCCCCTTCAGAGCATGGATATATGAGTTACAAATATTTTAGTAACTAATGTCTATAGTCACAGTCTTGCTTTTTCGAGTTATTTTCATAGCTTCAGAAATGCATAATCAAGAGTTAATTTAATCAAGTTGATGTATAGACATAAAATTCATATATTTATTATAATGTATAAACAACTTTGTGCTAATGTGAAAACCAATGCTATTATGTTAAATTTGTTTCCTATATTTCAGTTAATAGTCTTAAAAATTTTAGTGTAAGAGTAAAATTCTTTTTTTTTTTTTAATTAGGTTTAGGCTATTAATGAAAAATTATGATTGGAAAATGTTTAATGTAGCATAAATTGTTAAAAAGAGCTCATATATTTGACACTGAAAAGTAGAAATATTCATTTTTTTAGAACACTAGTTGTAAAAAGACAAATAATGAAATAGGATATTTGATATTAGAGAAACAAGAAAAATAAACGTTGCAAGATGCACAGAGCTCGTTGCTGGTTTTGAGTGTTGCAAGTGTAATTCAATAGATGACAGACCTAGATTTCAAGGCAATTATCTTCACATTTTCTTTTGATTTGCTTTCAGAAAAAACAAAGCTAAAAAAGAATTTAGAATGTGTGGAGAAAAAAAAATATACAAAGACTTATAAAATATGAATAATAAATTGTTTGAATATTGGAAAGACAGAGCAATTCCTGACCAGTCTATGTGATAAAAAAGTCACTTTTAAATTTAAAGTGGTCTCAAACTTTTGCTGCACAGTGAAGAAAGTGAGAACACCAGTAACTAGTCTCTTCAAAAATGAGTGCAACAACAAAGAAAAATATGTTTCAGAACTCAACATTGGGATCTGGATCTACTTTCCTTCTCTGCAGAAGTAGCAGACTGGAGTACCTGGCCAGAAGAGACCTATGCTGAGATTTGGCAACACGGAGGGAAGACAATGCAGGGCAAGGACGTGCTTGACGGGTGGCATTCAGCCAGCTCTGGCTGACACTGAAAAGTAAGGTTTAGATTGTTCTGTGGAGGTCTGGGAATGGTTGCAGTCTACAGAGAAAAATAGCAGCAGGCTTTTGCAAAAAGCAAGCAATGCATTTTGACACAGCCAAGGTCTTTGCTGAGCAACACGAATTGTGAGCAATAATGAATGTGCATCTCAAGGAAGTCTCTTCCCTTCCAGACACCTGCACCTGAAGATGTGGGATAACCAGTACATTTTTCTGTGGGATCAGCTGCTGTGGAAGGCAGCAGTTTTAAAAAAGATGACATTCCGCTACCGGCATCCTCCTGGTGAGCTGAAGATCCAAGTAGCAGGAGAATTGTTTGTTTCTACATAGCATATCCCTGGTATTTCCTTACCTTGCTATAACCCCTGGGCAATACAGGTGTCTCTGCAAGTTGTGTTACGCTGCAAGTGAACAACAGGACTGAAGGGCTGTGCTGATCCCTGTCCCTTTTGGGGGAAGAGGCAACACAGTGTCAAGATGTGAGAGTAGCATGAAGGATTATGAGGGAGAAATGCCAAGTGTTGAGTGGTGCAAAAGACTGGGGTTTGTGTTTGGTTTTGTTTTTCCTCTGACAAGAATCTTCCTGTTACTCTGAAATTTGAAAGCATAGCTATATATGGTCTAAAGGACATCATAGCATGGCTATTGGCAATGCTCTGTCTCAGTGCAGAGCTCACAAAGCAGCACCTCAACTTCCATTACCTCCAAAAGCTATTTCTAGCTTTCTTGATAAATGGACAAGACATACAGATGTTTCCTGAGCTGTATTGCTGCATTCATGCAGTAGTTCAATGAAGGACGACCTGATAAAATGTATACTTCTGCACAATACTTTTGTGTCCTTGGAAGAAAAGGTTTTTGGGACCTCCTCTAGCAGAGAGAGGAAATGTAGTTATGCAAAAGGCTGTGAAGGATGGTGAAACTCCAGCCTCACTCATAATTCCAAAAATTCATCACTACTCCCCCAAATCCATCCTTGGTTTCTTCCATTTACTTAATTGGAATGCAGCTGCTACAAAGTTGCATTTTGCACATATCCATCAACTTTCAGAGCAAAATATCTACTTTTTTACAGTATTTAGAAAAGATTGTTTGGTAAAAAGCTTTTCACACTGTCCCTGTACTGTACTTACCCCACATTGTGCATTTTTGAAAAGACTCTTCTGCTTTTTGGTTTGATTTTAAAAAGTCCAAGCTTATTTTCTTTAACACTAGAGATTCATGACATCTGAACAAATTAACACCTTAAGCATGCTTCGACCTTCCCCATCCTTCTTTATGTAATAAACTTGATGTGTCTTAATCACCAAAAATAATGGGAAAGTAACTCAGCCTATATTCTTTTTTTATCTCTGTGTTAAAGATATTTATTTTTAATCAGTTTAACAGCAGAATAGAGATAAATTGTGGAAGCTATAACATACAGTGATATTAGCAGAACTACTAGGAAGTCTTTTCAACAAGAACCAACTGCTGCATTATTAAGAACTGCACAACATTTTACTTCCTTTAAATCATGATAGATACTTATTTAAGTGTACAAATTTCCCTCAATTTGATTTCGAAAAGAAGTTGATTTCAAGTTATTCTAAATGTCTCATTCTGCCATGAAAAATTATTCAAACATTTTGATTTAGTACAAATGTACAAATTATGCTAAAAATCTAATGCAGTTAGAATATAAATAAAATAAAAATAATTTCAAACACATGTTGAAGATTTTCTCCTAAGTCCGTTCACACAAGAACTGTTCCAAGCAACAGTTAAAGAAAGCAGAAAAGATGACAATGCTATCTAATTACCAAACAGCAAACTTTGAGGCAAGACCTTAAGGATATTTGATGACTGATTTCATTGGCTAAGTAAAAGTATCTATATTCAGTCTACATTCACTTCCTAAAAAAAATCTCTGTTTCTGTGCAACTGAGATCCAGAGCAACTTTACCCATTTGCTTATTGACAGATTTTATGGGATGCTTTTCCTGAAACACACGCAGAGTATTATGTCTTATGGACAAGTAGTTAGGCAACAGCTGCATGCAGCGGGACAGAGCAATGTAGGGAAAGAGATGGGTAAAACAAGACACTTCAAGTCACCGTATCTACAAGTGATACAGCTCAAAGGTAGACATTTACTTTGAAAACATTGATGCCGTGTCATGATGTTTTGCATGGATAGGGCCCTATGTGTCATGTGGCATACTCAGATAGCATCTGGAAAAACACTCCATATAACCTCTGTAACGCCTTCTAGGTATCCCAAATGGAAATGTTTGTATGTCTAGGTAGAGGAAGATGGCCCGCACTAATAATGAGTAGATACTAGGATGGAAGGAGACAATTTTAAATTTGAACCTGTCAAATTTTTGGGGATGAAGACAAGATCAGCTGTTCTCACAGTTCTTTCTTAAAGAACTTAATTTGACAAATTAATCAGAGAGTTTCAGGGAGAAGACAGCAAATCTTCCTAGCAGAAATTAGGGATCCATTTTAAGAGCAGCTAGGTGAAAGAGTGTCTTACTGGTATACCACAGGTAAAATTTCCCTCCCTTTGGAAGGCCAAGTACTTTGACTTGGAAAAAATGAAATTTTGTTGAAATTGTCAGAATAACTGGAGTCAAAAAAAATTCTCTTCTGTAACAGAGATTTCAAGCTGTCACAACTTATGAAATAGGGTGAATAGTTAATACTGTAAATAGCTCCCACAGGTGCTGACAACGAGTGTTTCAGACAGTTGCTAGTACAGTTCCACTGCTGTTATCACGTCTACTCAGTTCACCCCATTCTCCTTTCATGACACTGTAATAAATACACCTTTTGGCAAATTAGACTAAGCAACCTCTTTCAACAGGAAAGTATTGCTCTGAGATTGATTCCTGACAAAGGAGGGGTGGTGGTGTTGGTGTCAGAGGTGCAGAAAGAGATAAGGAAGAAAAACCAACTCTAACTAAAAATTAGTTTAAAAAACTCCAACTAAAATAACAGCTCTAGCCATTAGCACTTCAAACTCATTGGCATAATCTATATTGCCTGTCCTAGACTAGGCAATATTCCTTCAGTATTTGCCTGGTAAGTATTTCTATCAGAAGCAATAATAAAAATAATGCAAATTAATGTCATTAGTCTTATTTGACTATGAGAAGACTGGGCAAGTAGATTCATCTCAGGGGCCTAAAAATTAACCTCCTGTGCCAGGTAAACTCTGTAGATAAGAAGCATGACATGAAGAAAAGAGGTACCTTATTAAAGGTTCTCTGTCTAATCAGATGACTAGTGAATGCAAACCCTCATGGATAATGAGATCTATGAAATTAAGGCAGAAACTTGTAATGGAATGATTAACTTAATATTAGAAACAGATAAAAAACTGGAATTAGGATCTCAATATCTTAAAGAGATATTGGTAGGTTAAATCCCTTATAATATTAAATCTAGTTAAACCTAGTAGCTGACAAATTCTTCTGAAAGTCAGGAGGATTCAGAGTCAGAGCACGAGACAATTTTAAGCATTTTGGTATCAGTCAAGGTTGTAATCACAAGAGTATTCACAGGTCATATTCATGGACATATATTAGTAACTGGAGGGAAAGTAAAAACATGGGAGAAGGTATCACTCTCACTGGTCAGAGAAACAAGGATGTTTCACTATGGTGACAAGGCAAATGAATGTGATAACCTGTAGCAAAGACACTCCCATAATCAGAACTGTGGTAATCAGCACTCTCTTAACAATTTTATACTGTAGGAGAGAACCAGGCCGTGCATGACCATCGTGTGAAAGTCTACTTCATCCATATCAGTCTGGTTGTCTCCAACTATATCAGTGAAACAGAGGGCGGCACTTCATCATGAAGGTTTATCCATCTTTGAAGGGAAATACTTGTTTCTATAAGAAACAAGACTGTCTTGGGCCCAGAAAAAAAGGACTTGGCTTTTAAAAAATTTTTCTCCTTAAGGAGAGGAAAACCCTACAGAAGATGAGGCGTGCAGTACTCAGTCTAGAGTACTGGAAGCCCTGTGCATAAGACCAGAGAATAAGCTTGATTTTGTCATAGTCTATGCCCTTCACATATATGAATATTTTAAATGCAGGGCCACTTTGATTAGCTAGTCTGGAGTGCACCTTATAAAAAAATAAGTTTTAGGGCATAAGAAGGATTTCTTTATGGCAGAGCTGTGTGGGTGATGCTATTATTTATATTGTTAGAAAGGCATATTCTGAGGAGTGTTGAGAAAAAATGGAATAATCAGTTGAAAAGAACCATGTTGAGAGGAATCTTGAAAGATAAAGAAAGAGGGAAACCTTCTGGTTTAGAATTTTCTAGGAATATTGTGGAGGTACCTAGTAATACCATGTACAGAACTGCAAAACCCAAACCTGTGAAGATTAAATAACTTATAGCAATGGCAATGCTGTCTTCCAACCATCTCTGCAAGTTCATACACACTGAGAAAACAATATAGTTGCCCTGTCACATTACTTCATGCATACAAGTATAGATCTGTTTAGTCTGGCATCCCATGACACTGATGCTGTGAATGACAGAGGATTTTTATTTTTAAAGGGAAACACATTTGTTGCTTCTATTGGATCTGGCACTTTACCTTTGAGCTCTGTTTACAATGCAGCTTAACAATGCTTAGGCAACAGAATGGAGCCATTAATATCTATCTTTAATAGGAATAAGCTCTTACTGAAGCCACAAGGGAACATTGTTTTTTCTAAATCGTGGAATAACTTAGTTTAGGATTAACCATTCAAGTTCATCTCATTCAACATCAAGATGAAATCAGAGCTTATTGTACTAATATATTGTATTAGCATTCATTATGTCATGTATGGCAATAAAATATGTGTTTTCACATTTAGACCCTAATGATTTTCAGTTAGAAACGGTACAAGAGAGAAACACAGCTGGTGCTGTTGTAATAGGACTTAGATCCATGACTAGGATTCCTAGATACTACGAGAATCCAAGTAATAGAATTAAGGAAAGACATGCAGAGCATTCAACAGGTAGTCTAGCAATCCAGTTAATGCTCTAGCAACTCCTAGTCATATTGCCCTTGTCTAACAATAGTTGGTCCAACCCCATAAGGATGCAGTAGAATTGTCTTTTACCTCCTTAGGAAGATCAAAAGTTTACATGCTACTAGAATAAAACAAAGACCATAGAAAAACTACAGTAAGTGGTGAAGATGTTAATATTTAAATGAAACTGAATCAAATTTAATCTTCAGGGTAAATCTGTTTTCAATCAATCTGTGCCAATGATGTAACAGACCAAAGTTTTGTGGATGTTTTCTGCATCACACTTTAAGACATAAAAATTTTACTTAACTTTTAGTAAGTTTTAGCTAGTTAGCAGTTGCCAGTCCTAACAGAATTTTTAAATACTATTGGCAACACTGGTCAAAAAGCCATTATTTTTAATTCAATTATATCTTTTTTCTTCTTCTATTACACTACTAGTAGAACTGCTTTGGCTTTGTCTTTTCTTTCATGATTCTTCTTTTCTTCTGATATTTGCTAAAGTGGACCCATAAAAAGGAGCACATTCTTCTGGAAACATGCTCACACATGCATATATTCCAAGTTTGGAGGGAATTGGAAGCTGCGTTCTGAACTGAAGGTGCAATTTTTCAGCATTGCTACAAACAACAGAAGAGCTTTTTCAAGCTCTTGTAGCATAAGTTCTCCTATGAGCACCAATGTGTTCATGTTACTTCTAGAAGGCAAAGCAAGAGCAAGAGCCTTCTACAGAGACAGCAGCTTCTGGAAATCGAATTTTGTTGAAAAACATCATTTATTTTATTGTTCACAGCAGAGGGTATTACTAAAGGCCAGTCAACACTGTTTGAAAGATACCTCCCCCATCTTTGTGATAGGAAGAGGAGGTTTGTCAATAGCTCCTCTAAGTCAGTGCTCTACTCCAATTCAGGGAAGAATATTTATAGGATAGACAAACATGTTTATTCCTGAGAGCAGCACCAAGTGTTTCTCAAATTAGAATATACTCCCCATATGCCCTCTCAGTCAAGGAGGAATATGTGATGAATATTGTGAGAATGAATTTCAATGCTCCTCAATATTATCAAGTGAGACCGAAGGTGAGGTGGGAAGGTTTATTCAGGAAAGGAAATCTTTTATATGCAAGAAAATTTAAAAATAAACTTTTACAATTCCTTATTTTGTTGTCAGTGTGATGTAACAAACAGTACCATGTGGGGCAGAGCTGACCAGATTATTGTATATTTCATCATGCAGAGCAATCTCAGTTTCCAAAATGGGAAGAAAACAGATGCAAGTGATCATGACAGGAAATGAGAAGCTGTAGTTAGTGTAATGCTGCATGACAGCAGGTGGCCATAAGCTGCCTTCACATCTCATCTTTTAGTCTAACACTGTTCCAAAGCCATATTTTTCCCAAGAGGAATAACTGTTCAAATGCAGGAAAAGAAATGGAAGTATTGAAGAAAATACATATTTGGCAGTGTAGTGACCTGTCAAAATGGCATTCAGTGCTGTTTATAGAAATGCACTCACAAAAAAAATAAAAGCATAGAAAAAATTTAGTACATAGGATACCAAGAAATCAGATTCGTGAGATAAACCTCAGGACAACTGTGTGAAAAGATAAAAAGACAAGATAACAATTTAAAAATTCACCTGCATTTAGCTGGAATCAGCTATTGCCAAATGGTTACACAGATTATGCATGTCTTCCCACCTACCCAAGTAAATTAAGATGTGAAAATTTACAGTCATTTGCTGTATTCTTTCAAAAATATAATTCTTCAGCATGCTTGACAGAACAGGTGATGACATTCTCTTGCATGGCCAAATATAACAATAGGACTCTGACACCAAGATTGGCCGAGAGAATTTTTCCCTCTTTCCAATGTAGTATCATACAAAATTTTTTCCTTGCAAAAACATCTCTAACAATTTCATTCTTCCCTGTTTTTTACATGAGAACTCTGTAGCAACTAAAGATAAAAAATAAAAAGAAACCTAGAGGTTTTTCAGCAACAGAATTTAAAAAGCTTATTGTGAAAGATTCTCTAATTTTTTAAAACTTTTTTTTCTGCAAAAGAAGTGAAACAATTTAAATTAAATTTAGAATCTGGTAACATTTCTCTCCACATGCTCAGTGTTTCTGGTATTAAAAAAAAAAAAAAAACAAACCCAAACAAAAAAATACAAACAAAAAAAAACAACTATATGCCTTTACAATTGTACTGAGCAAGGGTAAGAAATACATATATTTTATGTTGTCCATAATTTTTACTATACAGACTCACATTTTTACTATACAGACTCACATTCCCAATGCTAAAAATACATACAGAAGAGTCATCAGCAAAGCCCAGAAAGTTTTCCATATGTTCCTTTTACTTCAATGTCTTCATTGAGTATTTTTAAGCACTGTTGGAAGGCAGTAGATTCTAAGAGAAGTTTGCAAAGTCTTTTTAAGAGAAAACTCTCTTCAATAAGGCAACATTTGTAGAAACAAATGATAGGAATTACTGAATATAAAAACACATTGCAAGAAAAACACTCTTAAATTAAGGATTTTCACTAGAAAGCTCATCACAGAGCACCCAGCCATGGAAACTATTTAAAGCAAAATTATATAAACTTTTTTTTCTTCAACAATGTACCCCAAGAAAAGTGGACAGAAAATACAGATTAAGTGCCTGAAGTTAGGCTAAGGTTAATTATTATTAAGGGATAATAATAAATATGATTAAGGAATAATTATAACTAAGGAATAATGAAAAACAGCGAGTCTAATTTGTCTGACAGTTCTGTTAAACAGAGACCATGAAACAATTCATTCTATTGTTTTATGTTCAGTGCTTATTAATTTCAAAATAACTAAGTTTTGCTTAGTTTATATAATTCCAGGAATTTTTGCACCATTTATAGGCATGTCTCGGGTTCTGCTGGTTCACCCTTTCCCCACGATTAGGGTGGTTTAGATGTCCTTTGCCCTCTGAAAAGCCCCAAGCCGAATGCAGGAACAACACGGAGTCTTCAGATGTTCTTTTCAAGGTTTCTTGCTTTGTTTATTAGTTCTTATCATTTCATTTTTCTCTGTGCCCAGCCAAGGTCTCAACAGCACGGGCAACAGGCGATGACTCCATGCTCTGATGAAGGCTCGTCCTTTTTTATACAGATAGTTATGTATTCATTATTTACAATTACAAACCAATATCTACATTCTATACTGAACAGGTTACTTCTACACTAACCCAATCCCTCCAAAACTACTTTGTGCCACCTCACTGCAGAAGATGGAGATGAAGAAGAAGGAGAAGACCCTGGGGCACCGACCAGAATCCTCCATCTTGTCCCCATTCACCCCTATTCTAGAAACCCCAAACTTGAAAACTGTGCTACTCTTTATTACACTCTGTGGCTTGTAACTCCTCTCCCAATGTTGGAAGTCTTTCCCATGGACTAAAGTCAAACCCCTTGCCCTCCTGGGCTCTGTGCCAGGGTCTCTAACCCCCTGTACAGATCCCAGACCCCTCTGTACAGGTTTTAAACTCCCCTGTACAGGTTTCTGACAGTTCAGGGTATCCAAAGAAATGCCCTGGAGTCCAACAGGCATGTATATGTATTTATTATGTTGTTTTGATTTTACAAATAGAATTTTGTGACAGGAGAAAAAACTAGTTTATCCTTGCCATTTTTTGCCATTCCACAAGATCCAAATGAAAGTGAAGAATTATCTCAGAGGATTAATAGATATTTCTTTCTTTAAGATTCCTCATCTATAGGGTTCTTCATCAATAGACCTGGTTACAAAACAGAAGCTCCAAACAGTACAGCCTTTGTTTGAGCAGCAAATTCTACTGGAAAAAAAAAAAATCTGTTAATTTTCCATTCTTGCTTGTATTCTGATGCATTGCCATACTATGTTTTACATAGTTCAGCTAATGAATGTGCATGTGTTCATTTGGATTTTATTTATAAGACAAATGCTTTCCAGTGCACTATTATGCAAATGCTGCTCTACTCAGAGTGATTTCTCCCTAAGAGAAATTAAATGCTTGTTTGACATTATTTATAAGACTTTCATTAGGAAGCACTGGCCAGAGGGAAGAGTAAATCAGTGCACAAATTTCTGTGCTGTTGCAACCAGACATCTTTTGGTATCCAAGCAGTACTTTTTTTAAAGCTAACGCCTCATGGTACATTGCACTAGGGAATGAATACAACTAATCATAATATATAAACAGAAAGACAGCTTCTCTTAGCAGATAAGTCAAGAATATGCAAAAGTCTTCCAAAATGCTCCTAAACATGATTGCACAACAGTTGGTACAGTCAGACAGACGAAGAGTTTTGCTGTTTCATAATTTGGTAACACTGCTGCTAAAGTTCTCTTGGCTAAGTACCTTCCTATTTAGAACGAGAGAGACCAACATTCAGTATGATTGTTTAGTCCTTCTGTTCCTACTGCAAAAGACACTAATGAAAGTGGAAGACATTTTCAGAATAGAAAGAACACTGATTCTATTTGTCAAAAAGTATGCTTTTAACTCAGACAAAAGGCAAAGTTTCTAATGAAGAAGCCTAACTAATCCAAAGTAAAATAAACACTAAGTATCAGCTGAAAAATAAATGTAATCCCTTTTTCCCCAGTTCAAGCTCTCTAGTGCTTTAAAAGACTTTTCTTGATTAAATGCAATGTAAGAAGGAATAACCAGATCCTTCCATCCACCTGACTTCCTTAAGACAAGTATAGAAGAAAAACTTTTATTCCCAGAGTGGTCTGTTAACATTTCACAGTCTCATGGGATTGTTGGGCTACACAAGTGACAGAATCCTTCTGTTTTGAGCAGGTGACTGTTGCAACAGTGATTTGAATTCATTCTCTAGCAGACTTCTGTTAAATTAAAAAACAGATAGATGAAGTGGGAATGAGCCCTTGGCTTTCATCAGTGCCTCTGACAGCTGTCACCACCCCCAAGGCAAGAGGGTCAGATATGCTCATGAGCAGCCAGTTATCAGACTAACTTATTAAGCTAAACTGAATTTCAACATGGGTTTTAAGGTTTTCAAATAATTTCAAGGAGGCAGAGAACATATCTGGAATAATAATATTAAGCAGTTAACTAGCCAGCTGAGAATGGAATATAGAGAAAATTGAAAACAGCAGGGAACAAAAGCATACAGCACTGAGTCTTCTGAAAATGAACTCCAATAATAATTCTCACAATTAGAAACTGTTCACAATCAAAAGCATGTTATGTTAAATTGGCTATAAAGTTCTTAAAAAAATCAGTGAATTTGGACTCTGAAATAAAAAGATGGTGGAGGTTGCTTAATTAATGATGGATATCATTTTAGCTTCACCCAATTCTTGATAAATGACTGAATTTTCAAAGTGTTAGAGAATCAGTAGAATTTATCTTAAAAATCAAATAACCTCATTTTAAATTACTTAAAATTATGACTGCACTCTCCAGAGGACTCACTCACCATTGGTGATGTTATATAGAAAGTGTTTCAATTCTGTTGATAAGGGAAAAACATTGGGGTTTTTTCCCAGCTCTACAGGATTATACTATGTACATGACAGCAAATTTCCAGACAAGAAATATATTTAGTGCAAGTCCCAAATTCATTGGTGTTCTTCAACAAGAAAAACCTGCTTTATTCCAAGCCATTTTGCTATGAAAAAGACAATGTACTTTTCCCTCTTTCCTTCTAGTGATTTGGGAATGATAATCGAGTAAAGCTCTTTCCTGGATTTCAAGTCTACCAGAATTAATGAATTCTCTGTCACCAAGAAACTTTTCATCACTATAAACCCTCATA